>CAIGRP010080808.1:0-12899 GCA_903798385.1 Fraxinus cuspidata | reverse complement strand
TACATGGTCCTATTACATGAAATAATACAAAAAATCTAAATCTGTAGCAGAATTTTGAATCAGCGAACTCGCGGCCAACAATCACAATTTTCGACGACGACGATGGTCACCACAATCGTGGACCACCTATTCTGGCATCCTCCCTTCATTTTGCATCTACTCCAACCACGGGTCATTAACAATTTGGGCCCAATGTAGACGAACAGGCTGGATTTTCTGGCAGAAAAAAAAGAGTTCGCAAGATGGGGTTTTGGGGCTTGGTTTTTTGCTGATTCTTAATGTTTTGTGGCTAATGGTTGGTTGGAGGTTGTAGAGGAGAGTGAGACGAGACTGGTGGTGGTTGGATCCGGTGGTCTTGGTGGCCGGAAGGTGGTGTTTCGAGGCTCCAAAGGTGGAGGCAGAGGAGAAGGGAGAAATAGTTTTTTTGTTATTTTTAATATTTTCATAAATTTTGGACTCATTTGCATTTTTTAAAATGTTTAGGAGTAAGATTACAATTTATTCTTTATTTTTCTTTTCTTTTCCTTTTTGTTTGATTTATATAGGAGGGTATATTGGTCATTTTACGTCAAAAATAGGTGAAAATGACGTTTTCCGCAAGGGAACGTNTCTTTTCTTTTCCTTTTTGTTTGATTTATATAGGAGGGTATATTGGTCATTTTACGTCAAAAATAGGTGAAAATGACGTTTTCCGCAAGGGAACGTTGAAATAGGGGTGAAAATGCAAAAAATTGAAACGTAAGGATGTTTTGCACACTACATGCCAAACGTAGGGATTTTTTGTGCGATTAAGCTCTATTTTTGTCATTAAAGACATCCATGTGCAACTATATTGTAATATTCGGTTCCATCTTACTCCTTCCAAAAGTTAGAAACCAACTTTCTACTGAGGGAATAGGTTAAGGGCCCATGGTGCAAAGTTTTCCTTATCTTTTTCGTTTTTAGGAATTCCGCACAATGGACAAAATAGCAAGAGTTTGGTGTGAGATCCACTATTGGTCTTGGTCTTTTTGTATTTGACCTTTTTTTTTTTGGGAAAAAAAATATGATGTTGAAATTAAAGTTTTGGAATACTATACTTTTTCTAATACATTTCATTTGAAATATATTGATGTCGAAAAGAAACTAAACAATAATATTGTTGGCCAAAACATCCTTAAATGTACGTAGTTAACTACAAAATATATGTACTTTCAACAAGAAATGTGGTATATGATTTGGATTAGACAAAAAGAAAAATTAAGCTTACTTTTATGGGATGGATGGAGTAGTTTTTAGCTCGTAGCTTACCTACCGTATTCATTATATTTGCTTCTTTCTTTTCTTTCTTCTTTTACGTAGGAATCTGCAGTCACTATCTGCCAGCGGAGGCCCGACCACTGTGAGTGTGCACTAGGTAAACCCCGCTTCAAGTACAGTAGTCCGCAAACGAAACAAGAGAGGTAACCACACTAGGCAAGCCCGGTGCGACGAACTCGAACGAGAATGTGTTGGCAGGGAATTCAAAATATTTGCTTCTTTTTAGCATATGGAGGGAGGTTGTTAATTCCTTTTCCAATTTTTTTATAGATTAATTTGAAGTGAACAACCTGATTAATATAATACATGTATTAAAGCAACAAACAGAATACATACATACTGTTACAAAATAATAATGAATGAATACCGGCTTAACAAGTACCGGATGAATACATACCGGCTATGCAACTAACTTACCATATGAACAGAATTACCAAATGAACATATACTGGCTGTGTAACTAACTTACCGTATGAATAGAAATATCGGATGGACACATATCGACTATGTTACTAACTTACCGTATGGACATATAATGACTATGCAGATACTGTATAAACAAATACCGATTGGACAGCTAACTAATCGTATGTTGGCCAAAATATTACAGATTAAATAATTTTATTAATCGCAATAAAAATAAAACAGAACACAGTAGTTCGCAAACGAAACAAGAGAGGTAAACCGCACTAAGCAAGCCTGGTGCGACGAGTTCGAACGAAGATGTGTTGGCAGTGGATTCAAAATATTTGCTTCTTTTTAGCATATGGAGGGAGGTTGTTAATTCCTTTTCCAATTTTTTTATAAATTAATTTGAAGTGAACAACCCGATTAATATAATACATGTATTAAAGCAACAAACAAAATACATACATACTGTTACAAAATAATAATGAATGAATACCGGCTTAACAAGTACTGGATGAACACATACCGATTGTGCAACTAACTTACCATATGAACAGAATTACCAAATGAACATATACTGGCTGTGTAACTAACTTACCGTATGAATAGAAATATCGGATGGACACATATCGACTATGTTACTAACTTACCGTATGGACATATAATGACTATGCAGATACTGTATAAACAAATACCGATTGGACAGCTAACTAATCGTATGTTGGCCAAAATATTACAGATTAAATAATTTTATTAATCGCAATAAAAATAAAACAGAACAAGTAATAAAATTGTAGGAAAAAAAAATCGAGCGAACTTTGAACATAGTTTTCTTAAAACAGATTCGCCCTCTCATCTAGGTGCTTAATGTTTAATTCGAGTATCTGCTTCCTAGGATACAACTGACTTAGTATGTGATCAGTATCACCACCAAGACTTCGATAGAAAATGAAAATTACGGATGTAGACAAGAGATAAAATTTTGTTATATGCAGAGAAGAGAAATTTTTTTGTATGTTTATAAGGGAAGAAGATGCCTTAAAAAAGATGTGATGGAGAATTAACAGTTATGGAGTTATGTCATTGACCACCATTAACCTGGCTGTTAATCTCTCCATTAACACAGACATAATCAAATAAGTTTCAGGAGTTAAAAAGAATTTGAAAGGATTTTCTATTTGGAAAAATAATAAAATAAAGATAAAACGTGGACCTTCTTAAGGGTCAATTGCTGGTCCATTCAATCCGACATTCGTGTACGCTGGTCACGCTAACACACAAATTCAAGGTTTGAAACCTTTTTCGGTCCTCGATTTGCACCCCTGTGCACGCATATGGAGAGAATATCTATACTACACAGCTACATCCTTCTAAAGTGTAATCATATTCAAAGCGGTCATTGTCTTTATCAATTTTCCTATATGGGATAATTTTAACTATTTTCTCTTCAATACAAAACATCTTCCAATTCATCACTTTGAGCTCCAATTTTTCATTCATCCGATAATCATTTTTGACAAGTTAGTACATATATGATTTCGATATTCTCACAAAGGAAAATATAAATCAATCACGACCTTCCAAAATAAATAAACGGTCTCACTCAAAATTCATGCCAAAGTTAGCCCTTCAATTTATTTATTTTTTCCAACACATACGACATTAATTATTTGCATAATACATAAATTTATAAAGGACAACGAATGGGAACACTGATCATGTTTGGCATAGTTTAAAAGTAAAAAATAAGCCAGTTTCTTTCGTAGAAGAAGCAAAGCCGTACATGCTCGCCACATTTGATTGATCCTTGAATCATTTTCCAGGCCTAGCGCAGATATTATTAACGTCACAAGGGCGTTTTCTGAAACTCGTGTTCGGATCTCCAATACAACTACCGTATGCAGCTGCATTGCAGAAGCTTTTTTTCGGCATGAGAGCAATGAGCGCTGGGGGCGGTTGAGCCCTTATTTCTGATTCCATCAGAAACTCTTCATTTACCGGAATGCAGTCACCAATCGTGGAACCATTGCACTTGGTGGCGCTGGCGGTTGTGGTGGTGCTAATACATTCGACAGTCTTGACAGTTTCGCCAACGATTGCGAGAATGCCCAGTGTAAAGTAAAGGAAGATCATGTCTCTCTTCAAAGAAATCTCAAATAATATTGATCTATTTAACAGGAAGATGAAGAAAATTTATAGATAAATTCATAGTTTTGGATAAGAAATTAATGGCTATAAGAGCCCATAAATGAGCAAGTTGATTAAAAGGACAGTGGAAAAAAGACGTGATCACATGCTGAAGTTTTTGTTGAAAGGACAACTCCACTATGGCCTTTTCAAAAATTGTCACGTTTTGCCACATTGCTATTACATCGACATAACAGTCGAAAATGAAAATGAACGACTACAAATTTTAGAGAATGTACGAAATGAACTTCACTAATCAAACCAAAGCTCCTATTTGCCCGTTTGGTTCGACGGCTGGAACCAATGACCTACAATTCGGTAAAGCAGATTGTGGGTAACGGATGATCAAATAAAAATTCTCAGTGAAGCGCGTGTAGCATCTTCGGTAATCTTGTTAGCCTGAATGGTTCTTATTACATTTCCAATGTTATCCTGGAAAACACACACACACACACACGTATAAATCTAATTAATCATTGTAAAAGATCGCAACAATGGTTTTCAAGACTGATTATAGAGCAAAACCATAAGCGTCAAAATGGGAAAATAGACATAAATAAAATAATCAATACCCTCCAAGTTGCAAGTTTTGTTCGAAGTGCTTGCCATTGATTCTGCCCAAATGCGCGCTCACGATGTAGTGTAATCAACAACTTCAAATGATTTACCTAAAGGTTTTATATAACTTTCAAAATTACTACGATTTTTAAAAACTCTGTTTATTTGAATTTCGGGACAAAAATATTACATTATTTGACTGCAAGTCTTTACCTACTGTCAAAAGACGTTCAAACATGCTCTCCTAACAGGAAGAAGGGAGGGAGGGAAGAGAGAGAGAGAGACCACCTCACAACTACTACTTGATTCATTTGATCAATTTTACAGTCAATTAACTTGGCTGTAATTGCCTTGACAACCCACAGTTCACCTCATTGTCTTCAATCTGCAAAAGACCCCACAGAAATATGAAGAACAATGGGTCCAGCGAAATAACTAATTACCTGGAGTGTGTCCCTGATCAAGGAATAAGAATTTGACCAGACTGGTATGTACCAACGACATCAGCCTCATCTTTGCAATGCAATCTTCATGTACAAGCCCTGTATTATGCCGAGAAGTAAATACCAGAAAACAAATTAAACTTTCCTACATGATGAAGTTTATAACCCCTCAAAGTGCCGGGAATTCAAACATCACAAAATAAAGGGAGATGATACCATAGCTCTGCAATAAAGTAGAGTTTGCTGCATGGAAATCCAAGTATGCATCCAACCTCTGAGTCACAAAAGTTTTTAGAAGCTGATACACTGGTGCATCCTTCTCCAGTTGTGCTATAGCAGGCATATCTAGCAAATCACCCTTGCATACAAACACAGAACGAAATCAGGAAGATAGATGTGACAAAAACAAATGCTCATGAAAGTAACATGAACTGGTGATAACAGATCACTTTTACAATGGCGCTGTGCAGAAGGAACAAGACACAGTGCAGTCTAGCTAGATAATGAATGGTAGGTCTCAGGTTCCAGACTTTGCAGAACCTTTAAAATTATTTTGCAAAACCAGTTCACTCAATTGGGTTACTGGCTGAGTAAAAACTGGCCTATTCATCCGGTTGTTGATCAGGTCATTGATATAGATCGTAGGAGAGTCATACTTCGGTTGAAATTGGAGAACTCAAGTCCATATCAATTACACAACGAAAGCTCATACTTTCAATGTGAGATTCAAGTCTCATACATTGCAATTGGAACCGTGGCAATCCACCACACTCCTCGATCCCAACGTCCAGATCGAACTGGCTTTGCACTAGCCCTGACTACTTCCGAACGAACACTGCTATACCAGCGTCATCATCCGCATCTCTTGATTGCAACCAGGAAACGTGGTGCATATCGTTGATATAGATATTAGGAAAGTCACACCTCCAATCCAGTCATAGTAACTCATCTTGGTCGGTTGGGGGGACAGTTTCCGATCCGTCCAGCTTTTCTGTCAAGCTTTCAAAACTATGGTTCTAAAAGATTAAAAAACTTAAAAACTATCCAGATCCTTGGATAGCTCTAGAGCGAAATGCATTAGAAGGGATCATTTTGTTCATTCAGGGATTTATCCAAAATTATAAAATCTGAACTAAAAATTGTGTTGAAGTCATTTCCCCCTAATAAAATCTTCCTGCCTCAATTTTTGACATGAAAAAGGAGCTGGTCGCATACTTAGGAAAGGCGAGCCACCAGTTCGGGTGCAAGATACCATCACAACCTCGAAACTAGACATGCAACCATTTCAAACTGAGAAAACTGAACATACAAATTTCTCAATGACGCACACATGAGAATGGGAGGTGGAAATTGCATATTCACAAGTAATCATGATGAGTATGCATAGCACCAGTCTGTTCACGGTGCCAAAAACTAGGATTAGAGATGGCTTTGCTCCTTTCTAATACCTTCAAGTAGGTAAATACAAGATCACGGTGTATCTCATATCAATTTATTTGCAGCTAAAGATGCTTCCTGAATTTGGTACCACTACAAAGGACAAAATTCATTCAATCCATCACCCTTAGAAATGCTCTGAGGAGAAAACACAGATAAAATAAAGCAACAAGCATAAAAATTATACTCCCCGTGAAATTGCACAAGTTATTAAACAATCCAAAATGATACCTGAAACATGTCAGAAGCCTTTACAAATTCAATAATAGTGCGGACAGCTTCTTCCTTAGCTACATTCATAGTCAGTGCTTCTTCGCCAGAAAAGGTCAGCAGATACTTGACCAAATATTTAAAAGAATCTTTAGTAGAGCTGAAAATCCAGCCAAAAATAAAAAATAAAAAATCAATAATGAATCATTTCATATAGCCCCTGTTGGACAACCATTATTTGAATTTTTTTTTTATTCACGGAATAAAATATTTTGTACATAAATCCAAAAATTTTCCAATTTTTTAACCGAACATTCTCCCAAAAATCACCATTCAAAACATTGTTTTAGCCAAATAATGGCAATCAACAGAAGAAAATTGAGTAATTTGAATCACATAATGCAAGGTTCTCACCTTCTTTTTTTTCACCTCTAGTTTTCCTTCAAAATATTAGCGACTGTAAGAAACAGCTCTCTCTGTTCCTTAAATCCAAGATTCCACTCCATCAAAAGGCTTTCAATCTTTTCAAATGATGGTACAACATGTTCAGTGACTTTTCCATTCTCTGCCAAATTAAGGGACTTCATATACACAAAATACTGGCTATATATATATATATTAGTGATTAGACAGAAGACGTAAAATTCACTGAACTAAACTGATTATGGCCAATGGATATTACATCTTTAAGCGAAATGCAGGCTTATCATTTGGCTGTAGGGTAACTTTTGTGGATATAAGCTCTGCCATCTAATGAACTTGATCAAGGCTGTCGGGCTTTGTGATCAAGATCTGAGGTTAAAGCCGTCAATTAGCATCTAATGTATTGCCAAAAGCAATATCATGACCGTTAACCAGCCAAGAACACAACAAAATAGCAATTCATGATAAAGCTAGAAGCAAAATCTAAAGCTTTACCAGATATAATATTTGAAAGAAAAAGCAAGTTCAAGTTTTCAACAATTAATCGCAACAAAGTACAAAATGGGCTTAGATCATGATATATATATTTTTTAGCATTTTCAGTCTTAATTACACATTTAATTGCGTAAACCATCATTTCTATTCATCAATTTCTCAATAAAAAAGTTGTGCAATGATAAATACACTCTCCTATTTAAATAAAAAAAAAAGAAAATTAAAGAAAACTATTTTTTTTTAAATTGTTAGTTTATAATAATTTATTTGTGACTCGTTTGCACTATTTTTTTTTAAATAAAAAAATTAATTTCTAATTTTTTAAATAATTTATTTGGGATTCTTTTGCACTTTTTTTAAAAAAAAATTAATTTCTAATTGGTGGAGACGTGATGTGCTAATTACCCAATATAATTAGTTAAGGTAATTAGCATATAAAGTCCCACATTTTACAATTATTGTGGAAAACGTCTTTATGTCACCTTTTTTTTTTTTGCATTTTCACGCTTATTTTCACATTTCATTGCGTAAAAAGTTTTTTTCATCTATTTGTCAATTAAAATTTGTGAAATGACGAATATACCATTCTCTTTAAATAAAACAAAAAGTGAAAGAAAAAACGTATAACTACGATCCTAATTTTTTTTTTAAAAAAAAAGAACAAAAGAGTATTAAATAAATTATTAAAAGGTAATTAGCACATAATACTCATACATTTCATTTTTATTGCGAAAAGGTCACTACATTTTTTTTTCATTTTCACCCTTAATTACACATTTGATTGCATAAACCATCATTTATATATATTTTCATCAATTTCTCAATAAAAAAGATGTGAAATGATAAATACATTCTCCTATTTAAATAAAAAAAGAAAATTAAAGAAAACTATTTTTTTTTAAAAAAAATTTGTTTTTAATAATTTATTCTGGGCTCGTTTGCACTATTTTTTTAAATAAAAAATTAATTTATTTGGGAATCGTTTGCACATTTAAAAAAAAAAAATTAATTTCTAATTTGGTAGGGAGGTGATGTGCTAATTACCCAATAGAATTAGTTATGTTAATTTGCATATAAAGTTCCACATTTTACTTTATTTTGGAAAACGTCCTTATCTTATCTTTCTTTCTTTCTTTCTTTTTTTTTTTTTTGCATTTTCACGATTATTTTCACATTTCATCGCATAAATTTTTTTTAATCCATTTTATCAATTAAAAATTATGAAATGACGAGTATACCATTTTTAAATAAAACAAAAAGTGAAAGAAAAAAACGTATAATCACAATCCTTATTATTTTTTTTTAAAAAAACGAAAATAAATCTCAAATAAATTATTAAAATGGTAATTAGCACGTAATGCTCATACATTTCATTATTATAGCAAGAAAGTCTCTACTTGAGACTATGAATGCAATTAATTTTTTTTTTCTTTTAATTTATTTAAATATATATATATTCGCCATTTCACAAATTTATAGTAATGATAATGAAAGTTGATGATGTTGTGTCAGTTAGTTATCATTGGTTATTAGACTGAACCTATTATCATGGCCCAACTATAAACCGACTCAAACTGGGTCATCCGGCCCGTTCTGAAACTATGTCAAATAGAAGCCCTAGATATCGATTTGAGATTTATTAGGATATATAAGTTTCAGTCATTCATCTTCACAGCCATTTTCACGGGCACAAGCAAAGTTAGAGACCTCTCTCCGCCTCCAGAATCGAAAATGGTTGGTTACTTTCTCTCTCCGTTTTCCTGTATATATATATGTATCTCCTTTTATTTTTCTCTGAATATTGTTTTTTTTGGGTATGTAATTTCTATATACAGCCGTCACACAAGACATTCATGATAAAGAAGAAGCTGGCAAAGAAGCAGAGGCAGAACAGGCCCATTCCGTACTGGATCCGGTTGCGCACTGACAATACCATCCGCTACAATGCAAAGCGCCGCCATTGGCGCCGCACGAAGCTCGGCTTCTGAACGAAGCCCTTATTTGTTAGCGTTCTTACCATTCTGCTTTGGTTTCCCATTAGGGTACAATGTTTTCGATTTAAACTGTTGGTACTAAGAAATGTTTGGTATTTAATCATCGTTACTGAGATTGGTATGTATTTTAAATGATTTTAATACTTCTATGTCTTGGATTAAGATAGAAATCTAGGTTTCTCGGAATCTACCTTCAATCACTTACCGGGGTTCTTATACATCCTTCCTGAATGCTAATCTCTATAGGTAGTGGGATTGATCCCTAACAGAATTTATTGATTTTGAAATGTTAGGATTCTGTCTTTTGCCTTAATCTATTTAGCATACTGAATCAACTCATTGCAATTATGCTAGATGTCCTTTGCACTAGTTGGTTATACCTGCAAATAGTGGTATTATAATCTGGATTGGGATGATAATAAATTAGTAACAAATTGTCATAGGGATGATGAGGTAATAAATGCAGTGCTATAGAGAGCGGTTATCTTCCAATTCAGTGTATTCTCCCCTATAGGTTTGCAGTATTATTTGGCCACTCTTGTAAATTATTAGGTTAAGTTCAATTGTCTTTCTGATTGGATTAAGTTCTACTTTGTCCATGGAAATGCTGTATTTAGTACAACCTTGGACTGTATCATGCAATTGTAGTTATTGATTCTAGGTTGTAGTTGAGATTTTCATATGGCCAACTTTCGGCAGCCTTAGCTGTAAGATATGATTTGCTAGATTTCTGGTGCTGGAGTACGATGGATGGTTTTATTTATTTATTTATTATTGCAGTGTTATGGTTTTAAGTTCGACTTTCTTCATGGTATTTGTTGAATTGAATTTACACTTTCAATTCTGACTTAATAGGTTGGGTAGTTTATTTGTACTGCATGATCCTTTTAAGCTTGTATAAATTCACCAAAATTGGGAACCTTTTTTGCTTATGATGTCGGAACCTCTTGGCTCCCTTGAGATAATAGATGTTGCCATCACCAAATAAGTAACTCAAGGAAGAACCACCTCCAGGTGAATAATGGATCTTGGTCGAAGGTCGATCCTGTAATAACGTTAAAAATAACTGTAAGAGAACAATGTGTATGGAACCAACCTAAATAAATGAAATTCAAGGTGTGGTGCATCAGAATGCTTTTTCAGAATGAAAAGATGCTCTTGTATTTGCCAAATGAAGCACGAGTGTAGTTGTTACACGGCAGTATTCATCGTCCAGCCTGCTGCTCACCTGCGGTTCCAGGGCACACCTAAAGATTATCTGGGACCGACACACTTTTACACCTCTGTGCGTGCATGAAAGGAAGGAAACTGGAAGGAGAGGGGACAGAGCAAAAGATACAGTGGAAGGGTTGCTAAGAACACATGAGCGAATGGGAAACCCAAGTCGAGCTATTATGAATCATGAGATATGAGACAACCTAATCATGCAGTATAGAACCCTCTTCCTTTGAAGGGGAACAATAGCGTCTTCATTGCAGATGCAAAAGAATGTTATCTATCTCGAAGTATAAAGTCAGATGAGTATACAACTGAATGAAAGTTGCCAGAGTGTTGCACATATGCTCGGAGGTAGTTGTTTAGTAAAGATTTGGTTGCGGTGTTGGCGTCCATAGTTTGGGTAGCATTAGATGGCTTAGGCTTGGGGGGAGGATCGATTGTAGCCTCTCTGCCTCCTCCCAAAGAACTCTGGCCACCTCCTCCGCCACTGACTCCACGACCGGACCCGTACCCAAAGGCTGTTTACAAGCTGAAAAGACAGATAACCCTCGTGATAGAGAAACCTCCAAGCATAAAACGATCACGCGGCAATAATAATAACAAACGCAAATTAAATTAGGAATTGCAAATAATAGTTTTCAAAAAGCTGCTTTAAAGTAACGTTTAAGCTTTCAGCAGAACAAGCTTCAAAATTAAATAAATAAAAACTTGTATCAGATTTAAATAAGTAAACAAATCTTTGCACTCTGTCACAGTTTAGACTTGTCAATTTACAAACACAAACAGAATTGATGATCATATCATCTGAACTTCAAAATAAAGCAGATGTGCAAACAAGTTCCTGATTCAAAATCATCATATAAGAGCTGCAACCACAATTGCCAAGAAAAATCAATTTCCCCGAAAGAATAAGAAAGTAAATGTTATACCATTATAGAAAAAAAAGTAAAAAATAAAAAAAAAACACTAGCATTTGCGTATTGAAGACATACATGAACCTGATTTATGTGGAAAATAAAATATTCCTTTTGATAAATCAAGTCGAGAATTGATTTGATTTCTTGATATATAGAACGAACAGTAATGATCACGGATCGAGAATAGATTGGATCGGGGCAAAATAAATCGTATGAAATATACAGAATTATCTATCCACAATAATCAAATCTATTTTTATAAATCAAGACAATTCAAATGGAATGGTTACAATGAAAACAAAGGAACAATCGTCAAATGCCTACCTTATTTTGGCTTCTGGAACTGATCGCGACCGATGGAACTCTATTTCCCAGTGGGAAGGGAAGGGCGGTGGAGGGGAAATGGTTTTTAACTTAAAAGATTTTTAAGTATTGGAATCTGCTTAAATTTGTTAGATAAATGTTCTATTATCGTAACATTTTCAAGACGCTCTTTATTTATAAAGAACATCTTATGTATTATAGAAAACATCTTTAAATTTAGAGGGCCAAAATTTGTATACACTCAAATAATCTTTTTATTCTGGCTCTTCATTTTGCTCTTATAAAAATTTTTTTATTGAATTCACTTTTATTGTTTTATTTAACATAATTTTTTATATATCAAATGACCAATCAATTTAAATGTGGTTTGAATAGTTCAAGAATTAGATTATTGAAATATGTGATTTATTGAATGTAATCATTATACATTAGGAATAAAGAGTCTGTTTGACTCTCTTACCTATATTAAAAAGTTAAAAGTAGAGAGTTTCATTACTCTCTAAATATTTTAAAGAGTATCTTGGAGATACTCTTATAGGTTTAGCTCCAATCTTGGTGTGATTCTTTTTTTTTTTTTTTTTTTTGTGTGCAAATTTTAATAAGATTTTAGTTTTTTTTTAATTGTTCAATATCATTTCTTTATTCCAACTTACGATAGCCGTAAATACTTGTGATTGTGCATTGCCAATTTTCCCATCTACCACTTTCCTTTCTTCTCCAACTTCAAACCGATTAAAGTGAATGCGATTGTTTGAATACTGGGAACGAGCAACACCTTCACACAACGTCACACCTTTGCCTTCTTTTCCAACCTCCAAGTTGTTGCTAGTGGGAAATCGGACTTAGCGCTCGGAACCCCTATAGCGGCCTAGTGTTGGATTTCAGACAGAGATAGCTTCGGAGTTAACCCTTTCTGGAACCATGTTTGAGTTCTTTGTGCTGCCCGTTCTTCCATTCTTTCACACCATGGATTCGTAAAATAATCC
>CAIGRP010080800.1:0-26149 GCA_903798385.1 Fraxinus cuspidata | reverse complement strand
AAATTCATTTTCAAATTCAATTTCCTTTTGTTTTTTTTCATAATTTTCTTAATCTTATATGGTCCTCTTTTAGATCTAGGCTTTTTATAAGTTTTATCAATCATTTTTAGCTAAAAAATTCTTTAGGTCTTTATTGTACTTCTTGTTATATTATGAAGACTTAATTGTAAATTCTATGTTGGGGTATTTTAGATAATTCCATATGTTAAAATGGTCAAAGGCCATTTCTGCAAATAATCTTTGGGAATAGGCTGTCTTATCAAATTTTCCTTACATAAAAAGCAAATGGTCTGAATTAATCTGTCAGTTTGAACTTATTTGTCCTGTGTCAATATCTTTCCCTTGAAACTTGAAGCAAATCAAACAATTTATATTGTTGATGCCCACTCCATAGAGCAAGAATGGATGGCGAGATCTTGTAATTCTTTATACCTAGTCAGTGCTGTCAAACGTGTGGATGACAATTTTCCCCGCCCCGAATGGGGCAAAAAAATTACCGCCCATGGATGGCGGGATCTCATAATTCTTTATACCTAGTCAGAGCTGTCAAACGTGGGGATGGCAATTTTCCCCGCCTCGAATGGGGCAAAAAAATCCCGCCCCGAACGGGTTGCCGGGGTGGGACAATGCCCCGAACCTGCCCTGTGATGAATAATAATAAAAAAAATTAATTAATTGAAAAAAAAAAATAAACGGGGCAGGAAAGGCGCCCCAAACCGAATCAAACCCGCCTCGTTGCCAACACTAGTCAAACGGGCTAGCTTGGTGCCTGCTGAGCACCATGAGCTTCCCTGTTCCGTTGCCAACACTAGTCAAACGGGGCTGACCTGGTGCTCACTTCCTGATTAAGCACTCGTTTGGTTCCCATTATTCCATATTATAACGAGAAAAATAGTAATTTTTTTGAAAAATGTGCAGTTAATAATGAAAGGAGAACTTGAGATTAAGTGTAATATTATTTTATTGAAAAATGTGTGATCGATAAGAAGAGAAAAAAAATTAAATTATATGGGCCAAACGGGGGCTAAGGTGTCAATAAGCTAGGCTTTTCAATAAATTGTGGATCGAATCCTAGAATCCCGTCTGTTTTCCGGATTTTGAAAAGTGCCGCTTTTTTGTCGTCCGACATTTCACTCAACTAAAGCAATAAAAAGCTTGAAGTTAGCTATAGATCAGAAAATCTATAGCTTTCAGACTAATACAGAAAAAGCTAAGAAAACGAACTTCAACGAGATAATAATATATCTTCCAAGTTACAGAAGTATGTTAAAACCAATTAGCCACACGATGAATGAGTTGAGCCACACAAGGCCCATTACAAAAACCCAGTTCTTAAAAAGTTAAAAAGGAAAGGCTAAAATAGAACACCAAGCTCTTCCCCATCAGTCATACATATATCCTCAATGTCCTAAATTTTTTTAACAGCTGGAGGATCAAGAAATATATCAGAAATGCAGACCAGGATCCATCGATCATGTTTTCTTCAAAAGATATCCCAACAGGATGCCAAGCAAGCCAACAATAACTACATATAAAAATGGAATACCACCTCGGTTTCTGCTACTTCCACGCCTCAAGAGCTCCTGCATAAGATAAGCTCATGAATATCTGAATAATTAAGTTGTGTTGTGGTGTCACACATCAGCATTCTCTAGACTAAGGCTACCCCATTGACATATATGAACAAGTTAGACTTTAATGGTATCAAACCATCTTACAATATGGAATGTATTCAACAGTCTAATGTAATATTTTGGTGACAGATGGAGCTTGGTGATGAGAGAACAACCCTAAACACTACCCACCCTGCCCCACGTGAAGGAAGGACAAAGGAGAATAGGCGTGATCAGATAACAAATAAAAACATGGAGGTTGGAAAGTGATCGTTGTTTACAACCATTGCATCTGTATGACTATCTTATGTGAAACGACTACACAAGGCAGGTCAACTGCTCTACTTAAAGCTAAATCACCATGTCCAGAAATTAGTTTTTCAAGGTCAGCTTTCTGAGTCAGCAAATATCCCTGAAACAGAGACTGGTGTGCAAGCTTGTTTAGTTTTGACAGCCCTCTTGGACAGAAATGTCTCCGGGAACTAACTCGCTACAGAAATTAGAGGGTTGGGCGCCATTTGCCAAAAAAAAGAATGGGGAACCCAAGTACACATTTACAAATTGCTCTCGGACCCTAGAGGAATTTTTACCTTTTCTAAAGTCGCTATGGAGACAATAGAAGGCAATCACTAAAAAGGCTTACCAGTTCTTGTTGAAGCTTGTTATTTTGCTGAATAAAAGAATTTTTCTCGTCAGTAAGCTTAGAAATGAGAGCCTTAACCTGCATTTTAAACAATAACCGATGCTCAACAGATAGCACCAACCTCTAATTCTAAATATAAAACAGCCTTTTGTAGAGCTCCTTAAGCATTCAGAAAAAATACAGGATAACACAATGACCAATAGAAGAATGACTTATCATACCCAGGGTTGCCAACTGAAAAGTACACAAAAAGACCCATTGAATTTAACTGAAACCAGAACCAAACACAAATTCACTGATGCGAGCATTGTTTTAGATGCATTTCAAAGGCATCACACAGTTTATACAGACCACCTAAAAATGTTGATATGAATTTTCGTACATCAAAAGGGATGGGGGGGGGGGGGGGGGGGAATCTCTCCTTTTTATTTCACTATGACAGATTTTCAAAAGAATAAAGAGAGAATGATATGAGTTTTAGCACGTGAGGCATCATATAGAACCAAACCAGCTAGTGAAAGGAATTTTAACACTAAACTACCATGCATCAAGGCATTTGCTAATTGCTATACCTTATTTTGTACTACTACAGAAGTTAAACAGAATTTATTGCATAAAATAGAGGTGGAACGTAATGATAAGCTAAGCCTGTTCCAGGTAAACTTGCACGAAATACCTCCCCTATATCATTAATAATTACACCCTTCCTTGTTAATCCATTTCAAAACCCTAAAATCTCAAAGTATATTCCACCACACCGCACAAATTTTCTGCTTGTTCAATTAAAATCCTTCGTTGCATATGCAAAAAGATACTTCCGCCAAACCATGGGAGGACTGTTTATGAGAATAATTCTTACAATATTGATTTTTATACTAATAGATGTGGAGTAGGGTTGATAAACTAATTCATTTAGGAATATAACCAATACTGGAGGAATGAACATCTAAACCGACTGGACCAGCAAAAAAGCAGACTGGAGAAATGCATACTTGGTCTCCTTTTAGTATCAAGGAACATACATATTGTCCAAATATTATTTCTAAATAACCATCAAAGAGTAAACAAAGCAAGAAATCTAAGGCAAATAATTGGGAATTGGCCACCAACAGATGGAGCCAACTCATGCTAAAGTACAATAAAGAGATCAGACAGCCATGCACTAGAACATAAACTACAAGTTAAAATATAAGAGCATATATCAACTAGCAAAAAATTTAAAGGTTCAAAAAAGTAGGATATAACCTCTGTTGTATTCTCCTTAGACTCAACATACGCTCTCGATAACTGCAATAAGAATTTGAAGAAAAAAAGTCTTTTCATCGTACGCTTGATTTACAAATTGTCTTAGAGCTCAAAAAGAACACAAATTTTGCATTAAAATATCATGACACTTCTAAACTCACAGTGTTATATTCAGAATTTTGATTTACCGTCCCATTGTCTGATACCGAAGCCCTAGGTGAGGAACCTTCCTCTGATCCTTCTCGCACCGGAGAAGGCGGCCGTGGAGGTGGAACATAGACAACTCTTAACTTGCTTTCTTCAACACGATTCCCCGATTCTTTGATGAACTGAAAACCAAATAGCAAGTGTAAACCTAACCATTTTTACTTGATAAAAAAACTAATAGCACGTGTAAACCTTAACATTTTTTACTTGATACTTGATGACTCAATTACTTTATTCAACGATAAAAGCAATAGAACTATTATAGTACTATGTAATTACCATTTCGGGAGTAATGTCCTTCATTGTCGTTCCCGGGCTAACAACTGCAGCCTGGAGGAGAAATTTATCCTTGCATTGCATGTCTTCTGGTGCCTCCTTTTGTGCTTGCATTGTGACTAGACAAATATAGTAACTTAAAAATTAAAATATGAATACAATACGCACCAAACCAACAAACCCAGTAGATAAAATGTGTCTTTTTTCCCCCAAAATAATTACAATTCAGTAAAAAATGAAGATATAATCCTAGAAAAATATGCCAAAAAGATGAAGGTGAGAAAGAGAAAAATAAAGACCTATAACATCACAAGTAGAGTGAGGCAACACAACTCCAGTATTCGGCCGCACACAATACTTCTTCGGATTCGTGGTCTTCACCTGATAATTCAAAAAAATGAAAAAAAAAATTAAAATTAAAATAAATAAATAAATAAATAATCAGAGTTTGACGCTCTCCTAGTGTACAATTAAATGGATGCTCACAAGTGTGGGTTCGAGTATATATATGAGTGCGTGTATTTTCGCATGACTAAAGTTTATACCTTGAAGGCGACATGACTATTGGCTCTGTTGGTTAGTTGCATGGAACATGAAATCTGCTTCTTCAATTCAACTTTCCAAAATACAGAGCAAACAAGTTTAATTAAAAACACCAAAATCAGGGGAAAAAAACTAAAACGCGGATCCAGGAAAACAGAGTCAAATTAAAAACCCCCCACAAAAAAAAAAAAAAAAAAAAAAAATTCTTCTAGAAGTTCGCATCAATAAAAGTAAATTAACAAAAATACACTGCTTTTCCACGGAGAGAGTGAGAGAGAGTTACATGGGAATTCAAGTTCTAGGGGTTCGATGCGGAGAAGCTCGCCGTTACTCATCTCTTACCAGATCGCCCAATTATTCGCCGGAAAATGGTTTATAGGGCAGTTTCCGGAAACAATTGAGCGATTTTCCGGTGTGGCGATAGATTTAATTATGGTTTCACGCTAAAAGGGTAAGAAATTTTGAGATCTGAGGTTCGAACTTGTTGAAATTTCTGGTTTGTAGAAAGAGAAAAGGGGGTGAAAAGAGTAATAAATAAATAAGGTGCGCAGTTGAGAATGTCACCGTTAAGAAATTTCAATGGAGGTCACCCATTTTACATATTTGTCTTATTTCGGTCATCCAACTTCATTATTTTCCAACTTAATCTCCCAACTTATATTTTTAATTCATATTTTTTTACCATTTCATCTAACTCATAAGTTCCATAACACAAATTTTTATATGCTCTCTCTATTTTACTTTTTTAATAATTATTAATTTATTTATGCTATCTTTTTTAAAATATATATATTATTAGCTAAATACTCAAAGTTGAGCAGTGAAGCTTGTAATTCATTTAACATAATTAATATAGAATACAAATGAAAAATGAGAGCAAAACTTACTCTTTATTTTAAAATATTAAATTAAAGAGACGATTAAAGTTTAATTTCAAGGATCGACTGTTTTAAGAAAGAGCATCTTACATAATTTCTTGGAGATTATATTAAGAATACAAATTCCTTTTTTCTCGTTAAACATCAATCTATGAACAACAAATCATAGACATATTGTCCAATAAACTTGAGATTAATTTTTATTCATAGCACTAATTTGTTGTCACATAATTTTATCGCAATTAATGACGAATAATTGTTGTTCTAAAAAAAGGAGTATTCGGTAGTGATCGACTTAATATTGGATTCGTTCCGTTGAATTAAGTGTAAACGTTTAAATGGTCGAACCAATGTTAATTTGGTAAATAAATTCATGTTAAGATAAAAATAGTGAAGGACTACTTTACCAGTGAATTGATGAATTTGTGGCTTTTTTGAAAGGATTTTCATTTTCATTTTTGGTAAAAATTATAGACAACATAGTCAACATAAATATATAAATAAGTTAAGAATGATGAATTTGGAATAAAATACATAAGTTTGTGAATCAAACTAGAATGAATTGAGGATGAATGACTCGTTGTTATGTGAATTTTTAAACTTTTCGAGTTTATAAGTCGTTAAACATTATTTTTATTCATGCTTCAGTAGGATTTACGATTCTTATCTACGCATTATATAGTACCCACAATTTATAATCCAAAAAAATATTTACCCAGTGCATAGTAAGCCGTGTTTAGTGCCACGGCAGGACATAATTTTTTTACAACATAGAATTTAAGGTTACAATTCCATGCCATCGAAATTCCAATGTGACATTGAATTGCACAATAAAGTAAAAAGTCCCAAAACACTGTAATTTCAAATTAAAATCTCATTAATAACGCACTTGTAAAGCGCTGAAACAATTTTCAAAATAAACATACAAACAATTGATCTTTTGTATTTATTTTAAATATTTTTCAGGAAAGGTCGCGTCCTCTTTCAGAAGTAGAAACAAATATGCACACATATTTTCCATCTATGTAGACTAGATAAGGTAATTTGCACATAATGTTCTCATCTTTCAATATTATTATGGAAAATGTCAATACTTTTCATTTTTTGACATTTTCATCATTATTTTCACTTTTCATTGTGCAAAAAGTCATTTCTATCCAATTTCTCAATTAAAAATTATGAAATGACAAAAATACATTCACTTTAAATAAAACAAAGGAAAAAAACTAATTGTAAATATAGTCCCAATTTTTTTGAAAAGCTCAATTGAATCATAAATAAATTATTAAAATGGTAATTAGCACATAATGTCCATACCTTTCACTTTTATTGAAAAAAACGTCCATACCTTTTATTTTTTTGGCATTTCCTCCCTTAATTATAATTTGATAGCGCAAACCATCATTTCTATTTATTTTCATCCAATTTTGCAATAAAAAACATTGGGATGACGAATATACCCTCCAATTTAAATAAAAAGCTAAAGAATTAATTGCAATCATAGTCTTTTTTTTTAAATGCAAACGAGTCCCCAATAAATTATTAAAAAAATTTAATTTTTTAATGAAAAGTACAAAAGAGTCCCAATTAAATTTATTTAAAAATTAAAAAAAATTTAAAAATTATAAAGTGCAAACGGGTCCCAAATGAATTATTAAAGAATTAAAAATAAAAAAAAAATACACTTTTTATTTAAGTATGCGGGTATATTCATTATTTCACATTTCTTTATTGAGAAATTGGATGAAAATAAATGAAAATTATGGTTTGCACAATCAAATGTGTAATTAAGGGTGAAAATGCCAAAAAATAAAACGTATTGACGTTTTTCGCAATAAATGTGAAAGATATGGACATTATGTACTAATTACCCTTTTAATAATTTATTTGAGACTTATTTGCGCTTTTGAAAAAAAATTGAGACCATGATTGAAATTAGTTTCTTCTTTTGTTTTATTTGAAGGAAATTATATTTTTGTCGCTTCACAAATTTAATTAAGAAAATGGATGAAAATGACTTCTTGCTCAATGAAAGGTGAAAATAATGGTGAAAATGCCAAAAAAATGAAAGGTGGTAACATTTTTCACAATAATAATGAAAGGTGGGGACGTTGTGTGCTAATCACCCATTAGATAATTAGAAAAATACGCTAAAGGTCTCTATATTATTGAAAAAGGCAATCCACTCATTTCACTAATATTAATTAATAAGATGTGATTTGATAAAAAATCGATTATGTTCAAAATAGTCCAATGATAAAGTGTCATGTGACATTATGTCAATTATTGTGTCAATGATTATATCAATGTAGTATAATTCTTTCGCGAATGGTTACACCACTTTGACATAAAGTGGTCGACGATGGAGTAACATAATATTAGGTGATAAGATGTGATTAGGTTAAAAAAACTGACCGTGTTCCGTGACATTATGTCAACTATTGTGTCAAGATGTAACATGATTTTTTGGCGAAATATAGAGCCAAATTCCAATTCCAAAATTATGGTGGATGCTAATACAAGTTTAAGAAAGATAACCCTAAAACATAATTTGAAATACATTTTAATTTCTTGACGTGAACTCTAATTACCCAGTTCTGCATTAACTTCTAATTAATTTCACTTCAGGAGTAATTCTTGATGTGATTTCTTAACATTAGCAACCCTAATTACTCATCTCTGATTTTAATTCAGACTTAATTTCATTCTTTTATTTGGTTTGTCGGTCTACTAGATTTCTAGATTGATCGAATGAAAAAAGAAAGTCAACATGAGAAAATAATAATAATAATAACAATAACAAAAAGCAACTAAAAGTTGATAGTTATTGTTGGAATTGCACTTTAATCTTTATATTAAAGCAAACCATAATCTTCGCAACTTGTCATTCTATGATCGTGATATCATAGGATCTTTCCTGCACTTTTTTGCCCACAAATTTCGTTAACACCCCTACCCGCCCAAAAAAAAAAAACAAGTAGAGTTATTTGCCAAGTTATTGTAAATGAATTTATTGTTTAAATGATAAATTGCATTTGAAACAAAAATCGTGTGCCCGTTGACATGAATATACTCGATACAAGATAATTAATTATATCTCAAGAGAAGTCAGAGAATTAATAGGTCATCGCACACGTGACATCAAGTTTAGTTAATCTCAAAGCAAATGTCTGATTGATCACAATCCATCGGGTACTAAATTGAGATCAAATATATGAATTTAGTTCGTCGAGATGCTTCCAACTGTGTTTGAGTAATTCTAACCCATAGAATTAAATTAAATGTCCCATTGAAATATTAGTGTATACTAGACTAAACAAAATTCTATGACTAAATTAGTTTACTAATAATTTCATCACATGTATGAACCATCTTAAAGTAATATTGTGCAAAGTAATAGTTGTAGATAGATGAAAACGTTTGAATGTTGTTATGACTTGTTACTAGGGCTGCCACGTGGCAGTTAAAAGTAAAGTCGTGGGACCATATCCAATCGAATCACCTTAATCTCTTCTATATGTCCATTATTAGCCGAGGCCCATTGACCGAGGCACATCGTGGATCTGAGGCTCTCATCTCCTGACAACCCACGTGCAAAGATTGTACTTATGATGAAGAGCTTCTCCAAATGATTGATGTGACCTTTGAAAAAAAATGTATTTATGTCATGTCTTATCAATATAAGAACATTAAATACTTTGGAGAGTTATGAAGGTCAACTAGATGGTTAGGACTTGATGCCTTGGCCGAGGAGATGAGGCAACGTGTAATTTGATCCAAATGTCACCCTCCCATTTGTATAAATATAAATACATCCACCATGTAATAATTAAGGACTAATGCAAATTCATATACTTGAAGCAATATTTTACTCTCATTCACTCATAGCATATTCAGATTTGGTTCTTAACGATTGACTCTTATTATACAACCGTGTCACGGATATTTCGCCCGAACTCGAACGGAAACATCTCGTGTCGTTGAGATATTCCCACATCCAACTTTGGAGCGATCTATACCGTTGATCTATCTTTACGTGTTGAAATTTGGCTTACGTATGCACGAGTGGACCCGACATCTGTTGACAACATTTTTTAGGTCAACAAGTGTCAACCATATGTGTTTCATTAAGTAGGTATTATGGTCGATTAAAGTCAGAAAAATAGCATTTCACAAGTCATTTTTCTCACACTTTTAGTCACCCACATACTTGCAATTTCAAACGAGCAACCACGTTCATTTGGATATATTCTACTAATTTTGTCCATTGACGCGTTAGAGATACCATTTGAACTCAATCCTAGAGTTATTTATTTAGAGATATCAATTATTAATGTTTAAGAAACAGGAAAAATAGGTTTTTTTTTTTTTTTTTTTGTTAATGTAAATTTACATACAAAGAACAAAGCGACGTCGTCCGCTCATCCTAATTACAGCTCTGCACATTATCTTTTTGCGGAAATGCGCTAAAATAGAGCCTCTGCTAAAACCCCTCTCCACAGTGCTGCCATGCTTCAAAATGACAGTTTCTTCTAAAACCCCAGCAGTTTCTCTTCATCCGTCCCACCCAAATTCCCATCTCACCAAATCCCACAATCTCAAAATCCAAAATTTCCCTCAAATTTTCCAAAGAACTCACCCATTTTCCCTTAAAAAGACCCAGCAAAAATCCCTCTTGAACACCACATCCTCTTCCACCACTGACCCCAACTCATATTTAACTCAACTCTGCCTCCAGAATCAACTACACAAAGCAATAAGTTTCGTAACTTCAGTACAAAATGACCCTCAGAATAATATAGACGAAGAAACCTTTATTTCTATAGTAAGGCTATGTGAATCCAAGAGGGCATTGAAAGAAGGGTCATTAATTTACTCACGCATATTGAAGTTGATGACCCAATTGAGTTTAAGGCTAGGAAATGCACTCTTGAGCATGTTTGTGAGGCTGGGGAGTTTGGATGATGCTTGGTACGTGTTTGGGAAAATGGAGGAAAGGGATTTGTTTTCTTGGAATGTTTTGATTGGTGGGTACGGGAAAAGGGGTTATTTTGATGAGGCGTTGGAGTTGTATGGAAAAATGTTATGGGTTGGTGGGGTTGGGTTTAAACCCGATGTGTATACTTTCCCATGTGTGTTGAGGACATGTGGCGGTTTGGGGGATTGGAAACGGGGTAGGGAAATCCACGGTCATCTGATAAGATTTGGGTTTGAGGCGGATGTGGACGTCGTAAATGCTTTGATCACTATGTACGTGAAGTGTGGCGATGTGGGGAGTGCGAGGATGGTGTTTGATGGGATGTGCAGGAGGGATAGGATTTCATGGAATGCAATGATCTCGGGCTGTTTTGAGAATGGGGAGTGCTCGGAAGGGTTGAGGTTGTTCTTTTCAATGAGGGAGTATTGTTTTGAACCGGATTTGATGACCATGACTAGCGTGATTTCAGCGTGCGAGGTTGTTGGCAACGAAAGGCTAGGAAGGGCTGTGCATGGGTATGTGGCAAAGACGGGGTATGGGGATGATGATTCCGTGGATAACTCACTAATTCAGATGTACACGAGTTTTGGGAGTTGGGGTGAAGCGGAAAAAATTTTTGGTCGGATTGAGCATAGAGATGTTGTGTCCTGGACGGCTATGATTTCAGGGTACGAGGACAATGGGTTCCCTGACAAGGCTGTTGAAACTTATAAGATGATGGAACTAGAAGGTGTTATGCCAGATGAGATCACTATGGCTAGTGTTTTATCTGCATGTGCATCTTTAGGTCTTCTAGACATGGGCATCAAGCTGCACGAGCTTGCCAAGAGGACAGGTCATATAACTTATGTTATTGTTGCAAACACACTCATTGATTTCTATTCTAAGTGCAAATGCATTGATAAGGCTTTGGAAGTCTTCCATCAGATTCCTGATAAAAATGTGATATCCTGGACATCTATTATTCTTGGGCTACGGATCAACTATAGAAGCTTTGAAGCCTTGATTTATTTCAGGCAAATGAAACTCAGTTTGAATCCCAATGATGTTACCTTGGTCTCTGTCCTTTCTGCATGCGCCAGGATAGGAGCGTTGATGTGTGGGAAGGAGATCCATGCCCATGTATTAAGGAATGGGTTTGGATTCGATGGTTTTCTACCTAATGCACTCCTAGACATGTATGTGAGGTGTGGGAGGATTGAGCTGGCATGGAATCAGTTTGGCAAACAGAAACAGGATGCTGCTTCTTGGAACATTCTAATGACAGGCTACGCAGAGCGGGGGCAAGGTGCACTTGCCATTGAGCTATTTGATAGAATGGTGAGTTCAGAGGTAAAGCCAGATGAGGTTACGTTCATTTCTTTACTTTGTGCTTGTAGCAGATCCGGGATGGTCACTGAAGGCTTGCAGTATTTTAATAGCATGAAACATGAGTACGGAATTACTCCAAATCTGAAGCACTGTGCTTGTGTGGTGGATTTACTTGGTCGTGCAGGAAAGTTGCAGGATGCTTATGAGCTTATACAAAACATGCCTATGAAACCAGATCCAGCTGTCTGGGGAGCATTGTTAAATGCATGTAGGATTCACAGGCATGTAGAACTCGGAGAACTAGCTGCAAGAAATATTATGGCAATGGATAACAGGAGTGTTGGGTATTACATTCTCCTGTGCAATCTTTATTCTGGCAGTGGCAAGTGGGATGAAGTTGCAAGAATTAGAAAGACCATGATAGAGAAGGGGCTAACTGTTGATCCTGGATGCAGTTGGGTAGAAGTAAAAGGAAAAGTCCATGCATTCCTGAGTGGTGACAATTTTCACCCCCAGATAAAGGAAATAACTGCAGTCTTGGAGGGATTTAATGAGAAAATGAAGGCGGCAGGTCTTGATGACCCAGAAAGAAGTTTTAAAAATGAAGTTGAAGCTTCAAAAGCTGAGGTTTTCTGTGGGCATAGCGAAAGATTGGCTGTTGCATTTGGGCTTATAAATAGTGTCCCTGGGATGCCCATTTGGGTAACAAAAAATCTCTACATGTGTGGGAGCTGTCATAATACAATCAAATTTATCTCGAAGGCTGTAAGGAGAGAGATTTCTGTCAGAGACACTGAGTGTTTCCATCATTTTAAGGATGGAAGCTGCTCATGCAGAGATGAGGGTTATTGGGGAAAAGCTTGATTTCATGAACATCTAATCGTTTATAAAAGTTCACAAAGCATGCAACAGCATCCATGGACGGTCACAAACTCGCACTGTCGGTTATGCATCAGCACTTTATAATGAGGTGTATTGCATCCTACACTGGAAAGAGCTGAATTGTAATCTACTACCCGAAAGAGCTGTGAAATTGTACATCCTGTTCATCACACTTTCAGCGTGAATAGCTGGTTCTTGATACACTTCCCTGGCCACTCGAATGTGGCATTTGGAGATCACTGTATTGGTCTAGTGAATTCAGAAGCTTGGCTTGTATAGTTACTAGTAAAACTTTGTAGTTAGAGCCATGGGAATACGGAAGACATTGAAAGAGACTAAAATTATATTCTTAAGATAGAATTTAGAGGAAGACATGCTTCCATCTTGAATTTTTTTTCCATCCCTGGTGTAAACATTATTGAAGTTTCATAATTTTACGAAATAATATATGGAGGTATATTGAACCAATGATACATCTCCCTTAGTTTATTGAAAACGTGTTCTGTTTAACGAATTTCAGGTTGCACTAAATCTTGATTTCTTTTGAAGTTCTTGGACGAGTCATTTTCACCTTCCTCTTATAGAATCCTGGATAAGTGCTTTCAGTTTCAGTGCAATAGTTTTACTTCAGTATACCCAGATAAATACAGGGTTGGTTGGACCTTACTGCTAAGTCTCAATTTTTCTTGCTCATTTTGTATATCTGGCAGTGCTATTTCTCTTAATGCTGAAGTTCAAAGTTCCATATCAGCCCTTCTGGTTTTCTGTAACATAAGGGTGCTCACTATAGCGTCCATGGAGTTCCAGCTTGCCTCCAGTAAGAGCATCAAGGATACTTGAGTTTTAAATTCCGCAATGCTTGACGTATCTTTTTTGTATTTTCAGCATTCAGCTATTATATTCATCCATTTGTAGCAGTATACTTTTTCCTTTTCTACTCCTTCTATGTGCAAGTGATGCAGACTTCATAAAGTCAATTAGTTTTTCACTTATCAAAAGGCCAATATTTCATGTCAATGAGATCGATGGAGATTATGTTACAATTATATTGCCATCCTTATATGATTGTATCTACCATAATTGTACATTACCATATTGGGTTGATTACATACTATAGTTGTACATATTTCTATTCCTGTATAATGAAAGCGATCCTAGAAGGGGAAAACCATTCGGTCAAAATATTGACAAGGTATGAGAGCCCACCTCTCATTCAAAATATCCTAGATGGCTTTGTAGTTTATATAGATGTCTAGAGATTAGTTTCCATAAGAGTTGGAACGAAATAAGGAAACCAGAAATTCGCGCATAGAAAAACACTATGTGGCCGCATAGATATGTTGAATGTGGTCGCATAGAACAATAAATTTTCCCCTAAAATTCTCTAAAACCTTCTATGTGGTCGCAAGGATTTTAAACTATGCGAGCACATGGTTATAATTTTTTTCCGTCGAACAGTCTTTAGTATTTTGGTCATTTCTCTCTCTCGATATCCGATTGAGTTGATTCGAAATGAGTTAGAAATCTAACTCAAAGGGCTACAAATATTCCAAAAATATAAATTTTCAAATTCAAATGTTTCCTATGCCAAAAATGAGTCAAATTGAGACTGAAAATCCGAAGCATAACTTTTTCAGCTGAAAGTTGATATCTGATAGTACTTCGACTATAATTCATCCCTTTGGCTTCTTTCATCAACCAATTGATGCCTAACACTCTCAAATCTTCATCGTGAGATTGACACAACTTTCAGTATTTACACTTGAGTCCTCAAACTTTGATTTTGCTTCATTTTAGCCCCTTTTCGCTTGTTTTTTCGAATGTTCACCCGTTCATCGTTATTAGCCTTCAAAACACAAATTACACAGAATTAAGTCATATTCACATTTACTTTCCACAATAATCCATGTTTTGTGACATAAATGTGTAAAAAAGGCACTTATCACCTCTCTTTGCTCGAGGGCTTTCGAGATTCTTGGGTTAATCTAGATCTGAGATTAAAGGTGTGTTTGATGGATATTTTTGAGGAAAGAATGTATTTTAAATAGTGATATGATGAGAAATATGTGGTTAAAAAGTAAAGAAAAGTTATCGATGTGATGAAAAATATAATATTATTGAAGAATGTGTGGTTGAAAGAATATATTTTGAAAGAACGCGTGTCAGGGGCTAAAGGTCAATGGCTTCGTCGGTTGGAGCAATTCTTCTGTGCGGATTGGAGGAGGGGAGAAATTTGTGCAGTCTGTGTTTTCTTGTGAACAGATCGCAACATTCCAATGTTACTGTTGGGGACTGATGTTACCTAAGTGAGGGATTTTCCTTGGTTTTGTGGGTTGGCTGTGGCGGAGTTGTGGGGGATTTTATTGAAAGGAAGTGCGTTGGTTGATTATGGCGGAGTTGCAGTCTTTGGCTGAAGTGGATTGGGTTTCCTGTGCAGATTCAAATTCACAGTTGTGAATTGGTATTGAGTTTGTTGTACCAAATATTTTTGAAGCTTGGGCTTCTATATAGTCTGTTTTATTTAGGTTGCTTCCACTAGGGCTTTCTATTCTATTTGTTTATTTAGGCAGCTTACTTTTGGACTTAAACATTTTTTGCTACTTTAGACTATATTAATTTGTAGCAGTATAATGGTTTTTTATTTTAGTTGTGCATGAGAATGCAGGAGGATGAGAGAGACGGGAAGAAAAAAACAATATAAATGATTTTTGCTTTTGGTTAAGGAGGAGAGTGACACATGGGAGTGCAGACTATTAAGTTTTGGTTGCTTGAGTCATGAGCTAGAGTTTTGGATTCTTGGGAGAGGATCACCCTTAGATGGTTTTGATTTCTCAGATGAGGATCATCTTTGGGCTCTGGGTGTAAGTTGTTCTATGGGATTTCTTTCAACTGCAGCATCTTGGCCAACGATATATTACTGGATTTTTTTGCCATGCATTGGCTGTTAGAGCTTTTGTTGGAACACTAATTATGTGTTCGATTGAGTTCTTTCGACTGATAGAGCTCATTGTGTGTGGTCGGCACACTTCGTTAGAAATTATGGGGTGTGAGCTCTCTAGAGTAGCTTTGGAGTGTTCTTGGCGTGGTTTTGGAATGATTATTGGTTGTCTCTGAACTAATTGTTGTTCTTGAATCTTTTGTCGTCACTATTTTTCGTAGATGATTGCTGTGATTTGGGTCTCTTCTTCATGGGCAGAAACATTGTCACCGTCGTTAGTTCATGATTGCAAATTGATCCTTATATTTACTAGCATCAAGGTGGATGTCAATGAGATCGATGAAGATTATATTACGATTATATTGTCATCCTTATATTATTGTATTTACCATAATTGTACATTGCCATATTAGATTGATTACCATAGTTATACATATTTCTATTCCTATATAATGAAAGCGATCCCAGAAGGGAAAACCATTCAGCCAAAATATTGACATTTCACTGTATATATTGGTTTAATTAATTTGCTAGAGGATCTAGAATCCCGACCCTCTTATCCTCCATGTCCACCTGAATCAGAAACATCTTATTCATTGAGCAAAAGAATCAGTTCCTCCAACTCTATCACTGATGTTCAAACCAAAACTAAAAATTCCATCATTCTGAAGAAAATAATGGAAGGAAGAAGAAGTCCCCGCCTTTCACACACCTTTTCCCGATATTTTTCTGTTTTATGTTCCCAGTACCCAAACCACCTATACATTTTAATATTGAAACCAATCCTCGAAGTCACTGAGGGCATATTGCTAGATAGTTGACATTACGATGGACAAAATTTTAGCTTCATTTTTCTTTCCTAATACTGACCAATGTCGTCTGGCCCAACTTACCTTGCATGCCATTAATGCTATTTTGTCCCATCTAAATGTTAGGACTATTGTTGTTATACCCTATGTTGTGATAACAATACTGAAGCATCGCTTTAATTCATTACTCGCTCCCTTCCTTTTCTAGATCTATCGTTGTTTTCCATGGCCAAATTGCATCAATCTCTAGTTATTCTAGTAGCTTTTTGACGGACTGAAATCCTTGATTAGTCAATTGAGTAAAATGACTGGCATACGATGCAAAGTTAAGAAGCAAAACCTCGTCTGGTTTGATTTCTCCTTTTTTGCTTTCTTACATGCAGTACAGTAGCTCGATCATATGTATCGTATTTCACACTTGTTGATTCGGGAGATGAAATCTGTATTCAAAAGTGAAACTTGGTGATCAAGTTACAATCAACGCACAAGGCTCCCACTTCTTCTGGAACAAAAAATGGGGCTTCCAACCATTTCTTCAGCAAGATAGAGAAAAACAGCCTCATGCTGGAATACAAGTAACGTGCATGGTGAACACATGGACATGTACTTTTTAATCTCCTTATTATTCTTTTTCTGTTTGTATCTTTGACTCTTTAATTTATCCACCATATGTCTAGAAATCCGGCAAAAAATTTCCATTCAGTATCGTCCTTGGTTGGTTTTATGTAATTTCCCTAGGTATGAAAGAATGCTATATTATGTACCATTGATAACTTGCATACATAAGAAACTCGGGGTAAACTTGAGGTGAATTGAAAAAACTGACCGACTTCAGAGCTGTTACTGCTGGGGTGATGAAAAGGTTCTCAGAAGAGACTAAAATTGTTATCAAACAACAAGCTGTTATTGCATATAGCTCACAACCAGTATAATACATGAATATGAAAAATCACACCTAAATTCACACAATTATTTAGCCAGAAAGTGTTCAATACTCTCAACAAATCATACCATAGTATCATACTATATGAAACACACACCTAAATCTTCACCGCTCTCTTTATTGTCTGGATTGATGATTTAATGAAGCTGTTACGGGATACACGAACAACATCGATATCATTGTCATCACGTACCAAAGGCTTTTTCCTTATCCGATCCACTTTCTTTTTCATGCTCCCCAAAATCAGAGATGGAGAAGATGGGATTCGCCGAAATGCCCTGGCACTCTCTGACCTCGAAAGTTCCCTTCCCATTTGACTTTTACCCGTTCTCGCATTCTCTTCAAAGCTATCGGGTTGTCCAACTCCTGTACCAGTTGAACCCGATTCATTTGTGTAGCTTCTTTTCTGTGGTTCGAGTCTGTAAGGATGGTTCTTTAAGGGAGTGGTTTTATTGGTTACATTAGCAATTGGATTCGTTTTCCCATTCTCTATTTCGTTGTTTGAGAGCGACTTCTTAACTTCCATTTCAATAATCATTTTAGTATTTTTGTTATTTTTCTCCATGACCAACTGCTGATTGGTTATCTTGTACAACTGTTCCATACTCTCTTTAGTTTGTGGTTCCTCGGCTCTTGAATCTATAATCTCCCTCTCTGGAGAAACGAGATCCAGCTTCCGGATTAATTCCTCAGTTCCATTCTCATTGGAATTTTTAGGATTGAAGACATCATTTTCTTGCATATTCTCCAACAGCAACTGAAGCCACTTCTCTATATTTCCTTTCCCTCTTTCCTTTCTGCTCTCTTCATCCTTCTCTTCATCTGGTTCACGATGAATAGGTAATTGAATGTTGCATACCGTCTCCTCTCGTCGTCTATCCAGCTTTTCAAGCCTATTTTCAACTGGATTACCATCTTCTGTCACAACCACACTTTTCTCGTGCTTCTTTATGCTAATTCTGTCACTGATTTCACTGCATCCCTTGTTGAGTTCTTCTTCTCGTTGTTTAATAATTAGTAAACATGCATCCGAAGCTTTTGGTTCTTCCTCCAAGAACTTCCACATTTCCTTGTGCAAAGGGGCCAGTGAAGTATCATTCATCTCAATTTGTTGTTGCACTTTTGTCTTGTTTTCTGGCAAACATAAAACCAGCATTTCATATTTCTCTTCCTGAAGGGTATCATCCATTCTTGATCTCTTCCTTGCCTGTTCCCATTCTGGTCTTATCTGCTTCTCTAGCTCGTCTTTTAGTTTATATTTCCAGTGTAGTTCTCTTTCTGCAGAATTGCAAGTTGCTTTCTGGGCTTCAAGTCTAGCCAAGAGGGCACTAGTTGCTGCTTGATTCAGCCTCACTTGCTCTTTATAGACAACACTCCTGCAAAAACGAAAACAATTCAAAATTCAATTTGTTGATTACAAATTCATTCCACCATTACTCCGAGATGAAAAAAAAATTCAAACAATGGGTTAAAACATTAAGCAAAAGTTCAACTTCAAATTTGTTTCAAGTCCGTAGTCAGTAGACTTATTTGAGTTATTTCATATAATTTGATCACTCCGTTAGTGACCAAGATGAAATCTGGCTATAAAGTTTAGCAGTCACAATTGTATTTAACCTTCAAAAGTCTTGCGTTAGGTTGTTAATGATCTTACTGGTGCATGGCATCCCGAATCATCTTCTCTAACATTGCTCTGTAGGAAGTTTGTGCCTCTTCTAGCCGTCGACACTTTTCAGCCCGTCGTCTTCTCTTTATAAGCACTAATTCCAGTTCTTGGATGCTGGCTTTCTCCTCATCAGTCTTCTGCTGCAATTCATGGACTTCATTATCTAATTTCCTTATTTCTGCTTGCATCTTTACTGTTTCTTCTCTCTGTTTCAATGAATCTCTAGCCATAACAATGGCCTGATACGGGTTGCTCGCCATATTCGGATCTTCATTTTCTTTCAGAAGAGGTTTCAATTTCCTTGCAGCTGCATAATCAAGAGAAGGTGTGAAGAGAGCAAACAATTATAGCATGTTTGATAAGGGAGATTAGATTACGCAGTTAGAGCTTGGGGTATTTTGCTATATTCTCTAACTGAGTAGTTGAGTTTTTCGACTCTACGAACCTATGATTGGGGTACTTGATCGTGGTCTTCTATTTAGATCAGTTGATTTCAATGGAGCATCGAAAGATCCCTTACGAGATAGTACAACAGCAGCCGGAGCCAAACCTAGTTTTTCTTTCGAATCCATGAAATGTTGAGGGAAAGCATGTGAATCAACTGTTTGTGAAGCATTCAGTTCTTCACTTTCACCTTCAGAAAATAACCATGAAAATGCCCTGTGCCTATACATACATAATATACATATTATGCATTATCATCAGTAGCAGCATCACTTGTGCTTGCTTATATTTGCATTTAAGTTGAAAACTACCAACCTGAAATCTGAATTTGATGAAGCAAAGATGGACACGAACTGATTAATTGAGATGCCCGCTTGGAAATCCCACCATGGTATAAGAAATTCTAGTTTGTTATGCTTCTTCTTGCTCACCTGCCATTGCAATATTCTTAGATTGCTTGGAACAGTCAAACCCCCTCCTGCATTTTTTTCAAGAACAGCCCACAAGTTAAATCTCTTTCATATATATTGATTGCAAGTACGGTCGGAGAATTAGAGAATACTGAACAATATTAAGGAAGAACTACCAAACATGCATAGTTATCTCTCTTCGCATGCTTTCATGACATGTTTGGAAGAGAAGATTGGATAGTACTGGATAGCATCAAGAGATTAAAATAATCTAAAATTCTATTCATGCTCACAGTGAGAAATCACTTATAAGTAAAGACAACTAAGTAGTAATTACTTGAGCAAGGGAACCAATGGTCTATATCCCATGCAAGGGGTGATGCTGAATCTGCATGATAGAACAGAACATTTCCATATGGATCTACTCGAAATATTTCTGGATCAAAACCAGCATTCCTGGAATTTCAAATGACAAGTGTTATAAAAACCTTTTTTTTTTTCATTTTTAATTCTTACAAATTATTCATTTCTAAGAATAACATAGCAAACTGAAATTTGTTTACCCAAGATGATTGAGCTTTTTCCACAGAAGACAGAGAAAAATCTTGGGCTTTGTTGTGGGTCTTGCTTTGGGACCAATGATTGGGAACATCTCATCTAATTCCTTTGCTCTTGAATCCTGTCACCACAAAAGGGTGAGAAGGCTTTTCTGATAGAAAAAATAAGAGCTTATTTGGCTGAGCTTTAAAAAATAAATTATTTTATTTTATTTTATTTTATTTCAAAAACATGTTTGAAGTATTTGATTTTTTCTTTCTCTTGATCAAGTACATATTTCTTTACTGTAAAAAAAAAAAATACATTTTAAATTTTCACAATTTAAAACATTTTTTTAAGTGTACTTTTGAGCTTAGCAAGCATGCTCTAAGACTTAAGAAAGAGCATGTTTGAGAAGTGTGTAAAATTGAAATAGATAGAAATAATGATAGATAAGTGAATATTATTTGTGGTTCTATTAAAACATGGGATTAAAAGTGGCTTGAGTTTTTATAAACACGAGCCAAACATAGGCTTAGATATATATACATTTCCATCCTATTTTTCACATTTTGTGATCCCTGACCCGACTAAAGGAGGTTGCAGTAAATTATAAACTAAAACTTCATATTATTTTATAACCAAAATGAAAATGGACTAGGGTTATGAGCTTATAATCTAGAGTCATTTGGACAATTAAGAATTCCCTTCTATACATGATCTACATAATAAAAAGAAAAAGAAACTGCCCTTTAAAACCTGAAATTTATCAAGAATTGGAAACAATTAAAATAGTGCATTCAACTACAATCTAAAGATACTAGTACTACAACTCATTCAAGATTCAGGAAGAAAAACTTTCAAAAGTTACATAGACGATTTGACTCAGTTGTATCCGTTGTTTCCTTGAATTCTAAAGTTTAAAAAAACAAAGCAAAGCCGAGGATACTTCAGATTTTAGTCGTAAATTTAGTTCAAAATCACAATGAATTGTTACCTCCAAAACCACAAAAAAGGTTTTCTTTTCTGAAAAAAACCCCGAGAATGTAAGTCTAAATCTCATAAAACAGCAGAAAGAGTGAAGAGATTGATTGGTACCTCTTGGTGTGGCAGAGAATACGGAGTGAAAGTAAAAGGAGGGCCATGGCTGAAGGACCTGAAACTCGGGTCTCCGCAGATCTTAGCATAGGCTTCCGGGTACCCGAGTGCTTGGTTGATTGATATTTCTTCGTCTGTGAACACGCGGTCGGTCGCCATTAGTAGAAATGTATATCAGCCTCTTCTTTGAAGAAATCTTGATTACAGAAGCAGATGTAGAGTGAAGTAGTTTTGAATAGGAAATTTTAGATGCTTAACGGTCGTTTCCTTTTTATTTTTTTTTAATTATGTTGTTTTTTCAAATGGTAGATAACGTAATGGCTAGATACGCTGAGCCCACGACCCTCCTCATTGAAGCGTTAATATATGAAAAGACCAATTTGCCCTTGGGAAAAAACCTAGGTCTGAAAATAGTCATTTCTTTTCTTAAAAATCCTTAAAATCGTCCATTTGACCCACTCGAACCCTATCATAATATAATTTTTTTCTTGACATGGTCCCTTTTTGTCAACTCGTCCCCTACAATAGTCGGATCCAAATGATGGAAATGTGCGCATATATACGCTCCATTATTCTTTTTTGATTGATTTATGAAGGAAAGACCCCTTATTTAGAAAAAAAATTAAAGAAAACTATTTTTCATTTTCTTTTCCTTCTTAGGAAATTTTCTCAAATGTCAAAAGAACTGCTCGATAAAGGGTAGTTCAGTCAATTTAAAACTAGATGAAATGGGCATTCATCCAAATATTTGAATTTATGTCATTTCTAGTATAAATAAAAAGTTCGAAATCAAAGAATAAAGGCATGCAAATAAGCATCAAATCTAGTTGTTTTAAAATGGAATAAATTATGACCAACTTTTGTTAGTTAAAAAATGTCACTTTTAGGTTTTGTACAATGGCCCCTCATTGTCGTGCCTTTGATTGTATGTTTATGACGCTATACAAAATCAATGGCTTAATCCTTCACCTATCAACCGCTTACCAGCTCTAACTCATCCTAAAAGTTACTGGTCAACCTTCTACTAGTCAAAAAAGCCCATCGAACAAAATTTTAGCTTCTTTTTCTTCGTTAATACTATACAGTGCTATCGAATTCACCTGATCAAACATGCCAGGTGTGTAATTTATAAATTGGAAAGCTCAACTATTTACAGAAATGAATGGACAACCATTGCAAAATGTAAACTATTCCGTTGGAACATTTGTAATTCCACAAGGGTTAATTGGAACACATATGACATCATTCCAAGATATCGAGACAAAAAGAAATAACGAAATCCAAGAAGTAAAGTTGGGGACATTGGTGAGGCATGTTCTGCATAAACCTTCGGCAACTAGGTACGACATAAAATTGGTTTTTTTTCTTTTAAAAGAAGTAATTCAGACTGGAGGAAAAAAGCAGCATTTTGGAATTTTTTACATCCAACACTGCAAAATCCCAATCACCTTTTGACCGAACATGTCACGTTCAAGTGTCTGACCTGGAGCAACCTGATCGGGCAGCACATTCACACTATGACATCGAACTAGCTCATTCCGCGTGCATTCCAGAAGAAACAAACTCATAACCAGCAGCCACATGTTCCGTTGGTGCCACAACTATACTGTCACCGGAATGATCAATGTTTGAATGAACATGATTTGATGCTTCACCTGTAGCAGCATTCTGTGGACCAGTTTCCGATACCAAACCTAGAAGATTGCTGGTCTGCGAGTCCTGAGCTTCCATGGCCAGAGGTGGAGGCATCACTGTTAAAGCTACTGGTCCCACTGTTGATGCTTGACCTTGAGTCCACCCAGAATCACCTGGTTGTGTAAAATTACCATCTGGTCCTGTAAAACCTTGCGGGTGAATTAGAGGAGCAATAGAAGATGAAGCATTAGGGTTTTGCTGGCAAAGAACTTGAAGTTGTGGATAAAGTGCTTGAAGTGCTGGGAAAAGAGCTTGAAGTGCTGCTTGCCCAATAATATCTTGGTGGCCTTGAAATCGCTTAGCATTTGACTGGTGCTTCTTTCCCACCAAATGACCTTGGAAGGTAATCACAGATTCACACTTCACGTTACACAATTCACATATCAAGGGAACAAATCCTTTGGGCATAGCAGGCTCAATCGGTCTTCTTGATCCATCATTAAACCTCATCCATTTACCCCCTCTACCACCACCTCTCATATTACGCTTGAAACCACGCCCTCGACCTTCATAATGGTTCATCCTCAGATTTTGTGCCAATTCTTCATTAGGTTCTACCTCTTCAACATTTTGATTCTCAGTTGAAACTATGTTTTCTTCTCCGACAGCTTGAGAAAGTAAATTCTCTTGTAGAGGTTGCTTAGTCCCATCTCCCTCACTTTCTACAGGCTGCGAAGAAACTTCTGGTTTCAATTCAAAGGTCAATGGTTGCTCATTCCGTCCTCCAGTCAGGTCTTTGTTAAGTCTTTGTAACTCTTCATAAACTTTCAAGTTCTTTTTGTGCTTTTTCCCATTCCTGTGCTGCTCAAGAATTTCAGGGGTGTTGCAGTCGACTCTACATAGTTCACACCATGAGATTTTTGGAGGTGGCCAAACTGGCGCTGAATGAACTACACCCGCAACAGGCATGGACACTTGAGTTGCAACTGATGCATGCCTACCACGGCCCCTACCACGTCCTCGACCACGAAATGGACGGCCCGGAACATTTGGTTTAGGACCAACTTGGCTTTGAGTTCCTCGAGAGGGTCCACCATCCAATATGCCATTACCCCCATATGAAGCTTGTGTAATCTGCAAAATTTTATGAACTGAATTTTCAAGAATATAGCTGTATTTACCTTCCTACATTTAACTGCTTTTGCATAGTGTTACTTTTTCTTTTCTTTCTTTCATTTTTTTCCTGGTGGGGGGTGGGGTGTGCATGGAGGATCACTTCTTGGGAACCCACATGATGGTATGAACACATCAAATAAATGTACTCTGTACTTGAGGAAATCAGTGGCGTTGTATGAAAACATATACAATAGGAATTGCTACGAATTGCACAAAAGTTTTTAAAAGAAATTTCCTATCACACTGCATGACAATTCATAGCGAGTGGCCGACAACCCAGAAGAACAAAATAACTGTTCTGAACTAACAAAGGATGAATAACCAAATTGAATACTAATAGCATGGATGACAATGCTACTCAATTAAGGGTCTGTTTTGATGTAGATTTTTTCAGAATAAATTTTGTGAATAAGTGATTTTTTTGAAGAATATGTGGTTAAAATAGGGAAAGTTATGGATTCACGTGCAAATTTATTTTATTGGAATATTGTGTGGTTGAAAATAAGTTTGAGAAAAAATGAGTTTTAAAGAATGTTATACCAAACAAGGGCCAAAAATCAGGACAACAAATTCAGAATTTCAGTTCCCATATCTAAAAACAGATGATATCACGAGACCTTAATAAATGAGTTAATGGATTATGGAACAATTGGCTAGACTACAAAACAAAAATACAAATGAGCATTGTACATCCAACCACTGTAGAGAGAAGTCTCGCTGAAGACATTCAGAGAGAGTTATATCTTCAAGTAATGCACCAATCAACATGGAGGATAGATGGTTAATTTTTCGTCTTCAGAAGGTACTAAAGCTTTTCTAATGCCTGAAGAAACCTCAAGAAAAGAAATGGCTAAATCTGTAATAAGAAGAAGAGAGGAAAAAAAAAAAACTGTTTATTCTTTGAAACCAATTACTGAATGATAAGTTCAATTCTGTGATCTGGGTCAGGGAAGCATAATGTTGGATTTTAAGCGCAAAAGAATAGAGAAGTCAACACAAGTATTTACGTGATTCGACGATGTGCCTACGTTCACAGGGAGCGAAGCAATGATTTTTATTCCAGTATGAATAATAGGGTTACATCATTAGTATTTATACTAACCCTAGTCCATATGCTCATTCAATACTTTAAGGCCCGTACAAGAAAATACACTTATATCGTAGTCCCAACCTATTCAACGTCCCTAACAAACAAACAATGAATTAAACCCACATGGCCGATTCCGTCGCTCTGCTCCGTTTTGTTCGGTGCGCTCCGCTCCAGCATCGGCCATTTTGATCCAGTAAACTCGTGTTTCACTCTATATGAGCCACGTATACAACACATAAATATTTTTGTTTAGGCATTAATTGGCCTTTACAAATTTATAAATGTCCCAAACATGTGAAGGTATTGATAATCTAGTCCCACTGATGACAAATTATGAGGTAATTTCTTAAGAGCTAAATCCTAAATTTGACCAGTTTTCATGCCATGGATATTCTTAATCCACCAAATGCTATTCAAATTGCAAAAGAAAGATATGTCGTTGTGTGTGTGTGTGTGTGTGTCATGTAATAAATAATTCAACTACTTCAAAAATTAATTAGACTTCACTTGTTGAATATCTTTACTTAACAACCTTCTCGATTTTCCTTTTAGGGCACAAAAATAAATGCTTTCACATGTAACCTTTTAAGAAAAATAATCTTATAGGTCCATTCCTTCACTTTAAGAATGCATTGTTTGCATTAACATCTTTTCATCAATAGGCTGTGAAGCAAATCAGAAGCTTTTTCAATGGACAAAGAGGCAAAACCCATCTTTTCGAGAAAATTTCCAGCAATTAGTAGCCAAGCATCCATCTCCCTTGGCAAGGGAGGTTTAATAGCCTTCAAGAAGTTTCAATATAATAACCCGCCAAGCCTCAATTCCCT
>CAIGRP010080799.1:0-12393 GCA_903798385.1 Fraxinus cuspidata | reverse complement strand
TGTACGGGCAGAAAACTAGTATTATTATAACAATGGAAGCATATTTATAAGGTTCAAAAGAGAGAAACAATCTGAATAAAAAAGGCTCTTTTTATGGTAAATATGACTTATTTAAGTATCTTGATGACATCAACAATTATCTCATAATTTTACAACAAATATGATATTGTTATTCTAAAAATTAAGTTTTACGTATTCTTTTATATTTTATCAGCACAAATAAGATTATCTTTTACATCTAGCGTGGGCATGGGTTTTGTCAGGTTAGTTAAGTTTCCGAAACAACACGAAACCAAACTAAACAATTCAATTTGAATAATTTTGAATCCAAACCAACCCAAAGTTAGGTGTAAAACCAAACCAATCCAAAATCGATCAAATTTGGGTAGATTCGGTTGGGTTTGGATTCAATTCAAAATGGTCCATTTAAATTACATTTAAAAAAAAAATTAAAGGTTTTTATGCATTTGTTAGAAAATTAAAATATTCGCACCTTCAAAGAATTGTTGGGCCGAACATAAAAGTGAGAAGAAGAAGAAGAAGAACCCCAATACCTCTTTTTCGGGGAAAAAAAAAAGTTGAAATACACCTTGTTGTTAACAAAAAATTAATGAATTTAACCCCGACCTTACCCCTTTAGGCAAAAGATCCCACGTCCCATGCGATTTTCTTCTCTACAACTTTCCCAAAACACCAATTTCCTAATTGATTACTTCATCTCCAAAATTTGGGAAATTTTCAAAATCTTAGGATCAAATTTTCGGATGAATTCAAATTTGAATTATTTTTCAGCTCGCATTCAAATTTTTAGAATCTATGTCAGCCGAGTGAATTCAAATTTGATGTATACAGGATCATTTATTTTTTGTATGAAATTGTTGTTTATAGTTTCCAGGGTTCGGGCATGTTTAAATTTTATGAAATTGGGATAAAAATTTGGTTGAAGTTTGAGAGTAGAGTTTTTAGGGTTTTTATGATTTTGGGGGTTGACTTTGGTGTTAATGTTGGTCTCCGGCTTGGTGTTAATTTTTTTTTTTTTTTTTTTCGGTTTTTGATTTGATTATTTTAGTTTAGTTTTTTATATAAAATGTAAAATTTCGCTTTTGCCCTTTAAAAACTAGTCAATATTTGATCAGACTTTTAATTTTTGGTCAACTAATAGAGTAATTAACGAGTTCTGTTAACTTGGACTCCAGATGTGAGTTTTTGAAAGATTTGATATCGTGAGTGTCATAAATTAAATGTTTGAGTTACAATTGCCACAAAGTGAAATGTTTGTTACCGTAACTGCAATTTTCTCAAAAAATAATCACAAATAAAAAGGTGGCAAAGGTCAATTTATAAACTGTATTTAGTTTATAATCATAGTTAATTTTTTTTATTTTTTCTATGTTTGAATTGGTTTTAGTTGGTTTCTCAATAAAACTGCAAACAGCACAACTAACTAGGTTACTCTACGGATGATCGTACTTAATCGAATTATTGCATCGACCTAACTCGATTTAGTTCAATTTGAATTGGGAGGTTTCAAAATTAAATGTCAATCCCCATTTATCACTGTCAATTTTAAAAATTAATCTCAATCATTAGTACAATACGTATCACATTATCCACACTAATACCAGTCTTTGCAATCACATACAATGACATCAAGGCAATCGCACCAAGCAACCTCTATTAGTGTCATTTTGGTATGTATATATACACAATTACATCATTTATACTTGTACGTATTTATATCACAAATATTATGAATTATTGATCAACTTTGACTTTCGTCGTAACAAAATCTTGAGTTTAATATAATCATTAATCTTAATTATATAAATATTTGGAAAAAATTAAATTATAATTTGAGGTAGTGAAACATATTTTTTATCCATTCATTACTTATTATTTACATATTTTGCATAATGTACTGTGTTAAATTTTAATTTAACCATACATTACAAAAGTAGCTTATTTTAGACCAACTTATTATGCAAAATGCATTATCTGATTAACAAAAGCCAGACAAAAAAAAAAAAAGAATCACTTTGGACAGTGTCCTTCACTACATAGCCGAAGTCGTCTCCTCCGTCAATTTCGTCCCCCATTCGTGTTCGAACAACCCACCCCACCAACAAACACCTCGAAACCCACTTCTTAAATTCCTAAAAATTAACCACTAAAAATTAAGATTTCTTGAAAATGGGAAGTCAAATCAGCAGAACAACTGGGCAAAATGGTAGCCGCCGCCGCCAACCGCCATCACCACCACTTGAGCCACCAGCGCGAACGACCTCCCGCTCTGACACAGAGGTGACACCGGAGGGATCCACCAGCCACAGCCACCCTCCACCACCGGTGCCACCAGCTCGAACGACTTCCAATTCCAACACAGAAACAATTCTGGGGGAAGCTGATCTGAGCTCCTACGAGGCTGCGTGCCAAGTCGATCCGGACCTTCGGACCTTCGACTCGACTCTCCAAGTCCGCACAAGGCAAGCCATCAACTCCATAGCCGTCGGCTTAGAGGTTCGCTCGCTGTCCCTTGACTCCCTCCGGGAAGTCACTGAATGCCTTCTTGAAATGAACCAAGAAGTGGTTAACATTATTCTTCAAAACCAGAAGGACATCTGGAAAAATAAAGAACTCTCGGATCTAGTTGATGATTATTTCGAAAATAGTCTTCAAACTTTAGATTTTTGTACTGCCCTCGATTCGTGTCTAAAGCGAGCCGGTCATATCGAGTCTATAATCAATGTAACCCTCCGAGTATTTGAGGAAGAACATTACAGTATTCCTGGAGAAGGGGGAGTGAAAAGTTATTCAAGAACTTTGGAGGAATTGAGGAATTTAAAGGGGATGGGCGGTCCGTTCACAGAGGAGTTCTTTAAAATGTTTTCCACGGTTTATAATCAGCAAATTTTGATGTTAGAGAAATTGCAAGCGAAAAATAAACAGTTTGAAAAAAAGTTGGGGAGAATGAGGACTTGGAGGAGGGTATCGAACGTGATATTTGTGGTGGCATTTGCCTCGGTTCTGATATGCTCGGTGGTGGCAGCTGCAGTTACTGCCCCACCTGTAGTAACAACTCTGGCTGCAGCAGCTGCCGTGCCTTTAGGGTCAATGGGGAAATGGCTTGATACAATTTGGAAGAAGTGCGAGAAGGAATTAAGGGGGCAAAGGGAGATAATTACTTCAATGCAGATTGGAAGTTACATCATGATTAAGGACTTAGATAGCATAAGGGTGCTTGTTGACCAGTTTCAGATTAAGATCGAGGCTTTGTTGGGGAATGTAGATTTTGCATTGAGACAGGATGGCGCGGTGGTTATTGCAGTGGAGGAGATTAGGAAGAAAGTGAGTGACTTTATGAAGATCATTCAAGATTTGAGTGAGCACGCAGATAAATGTACCCGAGAAACAAAGATGGCAAGGGCTTTAGTACTGCGGAGTATCATAAATCACCCTAGCAGCTCGAATCAGGACTTCGGTATGTTTTCCTAATGACTAAGTTCCATGTTGCTGACTTAGTTTGAGTTACATATAATTGAGTAAATCCATAAAATCGTTCACCTGGATCGATTTATTGTATTTGTATCGTTCATGAGAAATGACGACAAAAATTGCTTATTGTTAGGCTATCTTATTTGGTATATACGAGATATTTCTTGATGTGTATTATTATATAGTATTGTGGATCAGCAAAAGGGAAAAGGAGAAGGAACTAGGAAAAAGGGATTGTGCGCAAGTTCCCCTCTTATGACCTTTCTTAGCAAATCTTTTTAGGGATCAGAACAATTTTCTCTTTCTCAACGCGTTAATTGTGGATTCCTATGGAATGTGTGGATGAAAATGAGTTCGAGGAACGGTGACTTTTAGAAAATGAGGGGTGCAGTAAAAGATCTTGAAGCGTAACTAACATTGTGAATAGAAAACTATGTATTGCCTTGTCATTATTGTTGGATTCCGTTCCCCCTTCTGAAAGAAGAAGAAAAAAATAGACGTGATTTTTCCATCATATGATACTTTTTCTTACTCGTAAGGTAAAAAAAAATGTTGATTATTTGAAGGAAACTCTTGTCTTGGGGGCAAAATATTAATATACTTATTTTTGACATTGATAAATAAATGGATTATTTCATATTTCTTTACTTAAAAGTGAACTTTTAAGCTTATCCAAACATGCTTGAGACAGGCGAAATACTAACCAATTACACGTTGATCGCCAAAATTTTTCATTTTAAAGTTTAGGGACTTAAGAAATGACCTTTTTAACATTTTACGTTTGGTAAGGTGAAGTTGACAGCACTAGACAATCTTGACACCAATATTTATGGCCATAGAGATCTTAGCACATGTTCTTTATTCTTGATAGAGGGTCGGTTTAGCATTGTATGTTTGGTAAGGTGAAGTTGACAACGTTAGACAATCTTGACGCCAATATTTTTGGCCATAGGGATCTTACCATACGTTCTTTATTCTTGAAAGAGGGTCCATTTAGCAGGATTTCTGCTTCTTATAAAAGAACTTCATGAGGAAGCAACATTAAATTAGATTTATCTAAAAACGCTTCTAATTAGACAAAATACTTTAATAAAATTATATAAATATGTTCAAAATCAGTTTTTTAATTTCAAATGTATCTTTTGACTTTTCAAAATCATTGCCAAATAGGCCAATAGCATCTTTATATCTAAAACGAGTTATTGCATTTTATTAGCACAATTACTTTGTTGATGGGTTTGTAGATGGTATAGATGAAATAAAGAAAAGAAAAATCGAAGGTAAATTTTAATTCATTTCAACAATGATAAAAGGGTCCTTAAACTTCGGTAACTATTGACTCATCAATGTAGAAACAAATATTTTGTATTCATATTTTCACTATTACTACTGAATCTTGTTATTTTAAAATTTAAACCATCTTTACTCATATTAGGTCGAATTTATTATTTAGAAAAATTGCAGCAGGGTCCCTAACTATTGAAAAAAGTGCAAATGGATCCCCAGCCTTTAGTTTTTGGGTCGTCATCCCGAACTTTTGAAAAAATTATGTAGCATAAGGACCTTCGAAAGGTAAGCATCCAATAATATGATAGTTTAGCACTTGAATTGTAGTTGCCCACCTTTTAGAAAGGTAAAAACGTCACTCCACATTTTGCCCATGTTTGTCATCCTTTAAAATTTTAAATTGTTTGCTACAGTACTATTTTTCATTACATATTCATACAATAAAATATCCTATATACAAACCAAAATTATTTTTTTTAACCACACATTCTCCATCAATCTACTATTCTATAATACATTACAAGAAATTAATGACTCTCAAACAGGGCCTTTATCAGTCAAAACAATTGAAAGTTTTAAAAAAACAAAATCGCTGTCTNTTTTTTAACCACACATTCTCCATCAATCTACTATTCTATAATACATTACAAGAAATTAATGACTCTCAAACAGGGCCTTTATCAGTCAAAACAATTGAAAGTTTTAAAAAAACAAAATCGCTGTCTTCTTTTATTTTCTTCACGTTTGTAGTGTTTAATCGAGTTTTCTTGACAAATTACGCATCACCCTCTATGGCATATAAGCTTTTAATTTGTTTATCTCCATTACACTACTCGTAAAATCGTAATAGTATAAGCTTCTCAGACTGTAATGCAAGTTTTTACTTAAAATTTTAACTATATTAGAATGTTAAAAGGATACCAAAAAAAAATAAAAATTTGTTTCTAATAAAAATCCGTTCAAGAATACAATCAAGACATCAATTTCAAAACGAACCGGACTGTCTAGTCTTATAAAACTGAAATTCTGTATTTTAACCTCAAGAAATTGAAAATAAAATTTGCCTAAAGATCAATTTTAGCACCACTTTTGAACAGTTTGAACTCCAGGAGAAAATAAAAAAAGAATTGCACATATCTCAAATATCCTTGTCTTTAACCAGTTCCTCCGCCTTCTCAGCTTCTTTAACGGCAGCGGCGCCGCTGCCACCGGGTTTTTTATTCCGAATATGCATTTTCACGTAGAAATTCAAGAAGAGAAGAAGAATGGCACCATTAAGCACTGAATTGAAACCCCAAGCTCCAATTCCATTGCACCCACCTTTGATTAAATGCAGCAAAAGCACCCCAATATGGCACACAAGATTGCAACCCAATAACACCATTTGGCAATTCACGACGAACGGGAAGCACGCACTCGGCAACCCAATCGCCGTCCAGAACCGGTACCCGTAAACCACAGAGTAAACGAGCGTCGTGAGGAGAATCGCAAGAACTTGGAGAGATTGTGAAAATTCCAGCCATAAAAATGAAGTGAAAATCAGTATAGAATTGTTGAATAACTTGAAGAATGAGAGTTTTCGGCCGCGTATTATGGTAAAAAATGTGCGCAGCGCGTGGAGGAACCGGGAGAGATAATAGATGTATGACCAGAAGAAGACCCGGCCGGAGGGGCGGGTGCCGAGGGGGAAGCATAGGAGCCACTGAAAAGGGGTGGTGCGGGTCCTCCGCCAGGACCACCGTGTGTCACGAATTTCCGCGGCGGTGGAGAGGAGGATGCCGGCGAAGATGGTGATGGAGATGAGAGTCATGCAGAGGGAGTGCACGGCGGGGAGAGGGCCAAGAGGGAGCGGGCGGCGGTGGCGGAAGACGAGGAGGAGGAGAAGGTGGAGGAGCACGGAGGCGGCCACATAGGCGGCGATGGAAGTGAAGAGAAAGACCCACGTGGATCCCCACGACTGGGCATGGCTCCACCGGAAGCCGACGATTGATGGGTGCTCGGCAAGGTGATACCTTAGGTTATCAATCACCATCGTCGGCTTGCTCGGCGGCGATCATTGGCCGATAGGAATTCTCGTCGTTGACGAGAATGTTATGGACCTCAAATAAACTATTCGTGAATGATTGGTTTTTTAAGGTTTTGGCGAAATTTAGGTCAGATTTAGAATGACGGGTAACTATGAAGAATAGAATTTGTGTATTATAATCCGAATTCAACTGCGATTTCTTCACATTGGATTGGAGATGTAATATTCCCACTAGAAAACATTTGTTCCACAAGCGATACAAATTGTAACATTGTTTTGCTACGTGTACATGGTGTACAGCTCCTTGGGGACTCATGATTTTTTTATTGGACGTGTGCCCCCTACTGTGAGAAATTGTCAATTCTTAGTGTACAAATAACAAAATTTATTGTAATAATAATTTGATTTAATCATAAACCAATGAAAAATTCTCTTTCTAGTGATCGAGTCGGGTTGGCATGGTTTGGTCGACTGTACGATTCGGTTTGTGCGCTTGTTTTGGAACTTAGCTCGCGAGCCTCATCCCATTATATTACTCTTTTTCAAAACAAATATTGGAAACTTAATTATTTTTTTTCACATGGTTAATAAGTCACGAGTTAATCCATGTGAATGGGCAAATGATTCGCTAAAATGTCAGTTTTGATCGTCCCACGGTTCGTCTTGAGAGAGAATTAAATTGGCTCTCTTGTGGGACGACTCTTTATTGCTCATATATCAATAAAGATCACTTCCTTGAATTCAAAGACAAAGTCGAGAATATGGCTAAATAGTAACTATTTGTTTCATATATTATTAAATTAAAATTCTACAATTTTAAAACGAGACAAATCGACTAGTTCGATTCATCTAATTTTATAATATTTTGCTCACCTTCACGAACTAATCCTTAGCTATGGCATCAATCTCCAAAGATTAAACACTAGTAACGAATAGCATTGTGCTATTTTTTTTTCTTTTTCTTTCTTCCTCTGACATCAAATTTTGTTTTCATTTGTTTTGTAGAAACATTATTAGATAAGATAATTGACAAAATTTATGTCACATTCCCACGTTTTCTTCTTTAATTACGGAAAATTTTATTATATTCAGTATAGCGAAATGTACATTTTAATTTTCAAAGGTCAATTGGTGTCACCTAACCTTCAAAAGGAAATGAGTTTTCTGTTTAGGCCGACAGCTTGCCTACTCAGTATTGGAAGAAAAATAGTTGTGGAGTATTTCAGAAGACAAAAAAAAAATGTCATTTTCTTGATTCAATAGCTACTTTATTATCGTCTATTAAGCATTCTCAACAAACCGCCCATTAATTGTATGCCAGCGAAGGTGGGTGTGTACAGAGTCCAGGTGTCGTTCCTAACGCGGTGTCGACATGATTAATTACTCGACGTAGAATCGAAAAACACTTTCAGATTGTACTTGTTCCGTAAATCTTATCGTGCTCAAAGTTACGCTTTTTTTTTCCCTCTTTGTAATATAAAATGAACTGGTAAAACTAATTTAAAATAGAGTTGATTTTTTTTGTTACACGGAAAAAAAAAAAAAAAACTAATTCTCGGTGAACCCGACTATTCCTCGTGACATTTTTCTAAGAGCCGATTTAAGAAAAAGTTGACCAAGGCACGTGATGGAAATTAAAAAAGAGACAGAGAGGTGGAAGGGTCGCTTGGTTAGTCGGTTGGCCATTATATTTCATCAAAGAATCGTGCTATTTGTATAATATTTGTCTACAATATTGGTTGATAATTACACATTTGACAGTATCACATTCATTCATCTTAAAAATTATTTTTTATATCATTGATTCAGATTTTCATAATACATGATTGTCAACTAAGGTTGTCAACCATGTTTGTACAACTAGTTTTATTGTTCGTCAAAAATTCAATTTTCATGGAAAATGAAGTATCATAACTAGTGTTCTAAAAAACTTGTCTAGACGACGCTAGTGTTCTAAAAAACTTGTCTAGACGACGCTTAGGCACTATTTAGGTTCGAAACTCGGACAAGCGCCCCGCTTCGCACTTAAGTGTGTATTTTTTTTTTTTTAAATTCCTAAACGGCTATATTTTTTCATCATCTCTTTCGTCTCCATAGACGCGCTTTATTTATTTATTTATTTTATTTGACTTTAGTTTATTATTTTTTTATGTTTTAGAAAACGTTTCATTTGACTTTAGTTTCAAGTTTTTAAAAGATTTTATCTATACAAAAGTTAAAAATGACTTTGTTCGATAAAGAGTAAAATAAGATTAAGTTACGATGTTATCTACATATGTAATTACAATATTGAGACTTGTTATTTTGTTAAAAACTTCGAAAGCATGTATAGTTTCTATAAATCTATTAAGTATGACTTGTCTAGTTGAAAATTAAAATTATTAAAAATAGTTTAGTTTTTGCATTTCGAAAACTTGAAAATTGTATAGTTGACTAATTATACGAATTATTAAGTAAATATTGTATTTTATAATTTTAGATATTTGATATGTATTATTTTAATTATTAAATGATTTTTAAAATCATTAAATGATATTAAGAATAAGAAAACCTTTTTTAACGTCTAGATGTCGTTTAAGCTCGTAAAGCTTGAACTTTAACCTCCACGCCTAGCCACGCTTTTAAAAACACTGGTCATAACCTCTTGACCATAGCTTTTCGAGTGTTTTGAATTTGATAATTATTTATTTTAATTTAATTTCGTGTTTTAGGACAAAAAGTCTCTAAGGTTATTTGCATTGATTAAAATAGCAAGAAAATGAAACGAAATTGGTGATTGGAATACAAGTAAAATTAACCCAAGAAACAAGAAAGAATCATGCGGGGAGAGGGGATGAAATGGGAAAGAAATGAACATGAAACAAGAGTCGGAAAAAAATGCAAGACATGCGCTGTGCTGTTGGAAATAGCGCACCTGCTAATAACTGTTTGAAAAATATTTATGCTTGAATTTTTAGATGGCTAAACGTATTTTTGAAACTTCAAATTTTCCTTTTTTGTAGGGGAAACAATACAACCCTTTAAATACAATTTTTCTTTGACTATTTGAGGGGGACTAAAGGGGATGTTTGGATGAGATTTTAGAGAATAATGAGGGAAATACAAAGATGAAAAAGGAGATTTTAAATGACATTCAATTTGAGAAGAAAGCCCAAGCTCAATTTCACTATGAAATTCGTTCTCAACGATGGTTCCATATGTTCTCTACCATTTTTCCCTTTAATTAATACCAACAATTTGGTGATCTCTCTCTCTCTCTCTCAATTTATATCCGATTGTAATCACCTTATTTGGGTTAATTTCACACTCTAGAGAGATAATTAACTACTTTTAGGGAATCATGTCGATCAATTCAAAATGAACATGATATTTTATGATGCAAACTATGGAGTTATATAAACAAAGTTTAAATGAAAGCGGAATACACTAGTAGTGCTTTTACTTGTTTTACTCATTCAATTTAGAATTTTAATCAAATTGAATCAATTGTGTCTATGACTTTTGAATTGAAGTGGTTTATAGTATGCTTGATTACAAATTGAAGAATTCTCGTTAGATCGACACTCTTCATCACTTTATTATTTGCTCACAACACTGTATACTTGTTGGATTATAGTAATAGAATAAAGTACAATCAAATAAAGACAGATACATAAATACCATAAAATGTCTTATGTAAAACTCAAGAGAAGCTTGAGCATTTTTTTTTGGAATGGAAAATATATCATTGGAGGTTGAATAATATTATTCAGTACCACTGTTACTTAGATTATTCAATTAATTGACTGAACATCATAAATATAACTAATATTTTTTTGGAATGTATCAATGATTTTTTTGGAGATTGTATAGTTAAAAATTAAGAAAAAATTTGGGATTACGTATAAAATTATTTTATTGAGAGAATGTGTGGTTGAAAATGAATTTGAGAAATAATAAGTTTTTAGATGATGCGGTTAAAATATGGGTTTAATGATTAGCTAGACTCGTGTTTAGCACCCGTTAAGGGGACTACTGATTTTGATCAACAACAAATATAAAATAATTTTTTATTAAATTTTGGTATTAAAACAATGAATTCTTCAATGCTTATTTCCAATTCTACACTCATGCATCTTTAACTAACAAAATTAAATTGTTACAATTATTCCCAAAGCATTATCAAATATTTCATACTTACCAACTAACCACCCAACTTGTGTGTCAAAGTTAGGTGTTTTCTGTGTGTGAACACAACTACTTCTGCCGCTTTGAAAACTCACAAAGTCAAACATCATACTATGATTTTTCTTTTGAAACGTAGTGCTTTCATTTTTAAATATGTTGTCAGTTTGGCCCCCGTTCGAGAATTTATAAATTTTGGAATAGTAAATAATAGAAAAACGTGTGATTGAAAAATAATGAAAAATTTTAAATTTACATAAAATATTATTATATCTAAAAAATATGTGGTTAAAATTAAAAAATAAAAATAAAATTAATGGGGCCAAACAAGGGCAATGCTCTTGTCATGTATAGTGATCAAAATTTAAATTTAAATTTAAATCAATGTCAATAATTAATTTTAACTATATTTTATGAGATTAACAATTCTTAATCATATATTTCATCATTTTTTTAATCAAAATTTATTAAAAATTTGATTTTAGTTCTTATCAAACAGGACTACATATAATAAAAAAGTATATAAAATGTAATATTTGGTTGTTATATTCTTTTTGGTGGAGATTAAAATCAATTTTTGATATAAATTCATAAAATGTATAGTTAAAAAATTGTGCATTCTATGAAATTTGTGGTTAAAATAAATTATTGACTATGACAAAAATTTAAATTATAAATTCTACCAAACGATTCTTATAACGCTAGATTCGAGTTTCCAAAATTGGATTTTACTAAATTATTCAAGCACGTGGAAACTGAAAACCAAGCAACAAAGAATTTTTCATTTTAATAACATTTTTCTTCACTGTTTTCAGATAAGCCCATGTTTAGTGGGGATAAAATCATATTTTTAGTAAATTTTAATAAAAGTTAATGAAAGATGTTGTCGAAAAGTTGTGAATCCCATGAAATATCAAAATTAAATATTGTCTTTGATTTAGATTAAAATTTTAATTTTAATTCCTACCAAATTGGGGCTAAATTATTGGAATTATAATTGAGATCAAGTTATGAAAGCTCATTTTTACTTTCAAAATGTTGGATATTTTAATTATTTTAGTCTAATATAGCAAATAAACCCTAATTAATGGTTATTATTAGGGAAAATTGTAACTGCAGTCCCTCTCATTTTCAATTTTTGCAGACTTTATCCTAACTTTTGATTTGTGTCAGTGAAGATCTCTAACTTTATAGAAATATGTATTTGGAGTCCAAATTGATGAAATCCATCTACTTTTTTCGTTAGTTGACAAAAAAAATAAACCAATTTTTAAAATGACAAAAGAGTATCTTTACACTTTTAATATAAATAAATAAATAACTAAAAAATTTTAAAAACAAATAAATAAAAAGACTCTCTCTCTCTATCTGTTTATTTTCCTTCACCAACTCCTTTCTCACCCCCACCCCAGCCTTGAAAATAA
>CAIGRP010080798.1:0-46962 GCA_903798385.1 Fraxinus cuspidata | reverse complement strand
GTGTTGCTTTCTTTCTTCATTTATCCGTCCACTCTTCAACAAAGGATCACAAGGACGGTGAAGACACTCGAATTCTGCCAGTTCATTACTCTGACAACTATTTCTCTTTAGTACCTGGTGAAGTAATGTCGATAACCTTAAACTTTGAGGTTCCTCCTGGTATCACCCCACGCATCTCTCTTACTGGTTGGAACTACACTGAACATACTGTCTTTTAAGCTGAGGTTAAAGCACTTCAATTATGGTTGGAATAAAAGCACGTTGCCCTTTTGCTGGAAATGCTGTTTTAAGCCTTTTGTACCCGAGCTCTTCGATCATTAGAGCCAACAACCCCCACTGCTTGATAATAAATTCCCGGAAAATGATTTTACTTAAGGTAGTCCTTGCTAAGCATAAACTGTAATTCTTCGTGGCGACACTGACAGTATATATGCTTGTATAATGGACATGTAATGTAGATACCGTAAGTATATGTGTTATCCATCGTGTTTCACAATATCCATCGATTGAGGCGCAATATATCATTGTTCTCAAGATCGATTTTGTTCCTTGGAAGTGTGTAATCTAGTGAATGGAGTGTTGGTAGTCGGCCTCCAAAATTTAACAATGGGTAGATTGCAGTTAAGGGTGCACTTGCAACCTGTCTTTCTTAATTGTTCAAAGCTCAAATATGTCAGTATATTGAAAAACACAAGACGAAAGGAAATATGTGTTCTTGAGTCGTGGCATTTTAGAGTAATGCTATTTAACACTATTGATGTTTAACACTAAATAGTAGCTTTAATGACATTAAATTAAAAGTTCAATTAAATGAATAACATAATTTCACATTTAATTGAACTTATCATGTAATGCCTCATAGAATGATATTAGATAGCATTATTCAACTTTTTATAGAACATGAATTTGTATAGTGCTTTGAATAGGGCGAGTACGTGAATTTAAGGAGGCGTTCTCCACTCGAATTTTAATGGATTTCGAGCCACTAAACACAAGAAGTAATTAGATAAATACACTAAAAATAAGGGCTTTTCCAAAAATCAATATAAAATGTTTTAAATTAAAGTACTGTTTATAGAAAAATCAATTTAAGGGCTTTTCATATTAAAACTTTTCATCTCCTATTTCAGTTTCATACTTCAATTTTTATTTTAAACATTTTTGTTTCCCACGTCTTTTGTTGTTCTAGAATTTGTTTGTTTGTCTTAATTTTTTGGGTTTCCGTTTATTATTGATAAATGTTGCTGAAATTGGCAGTGTACCTGTGACGGGCGTCCTTGGTGTGATGTTGCTTTGTCGTGGGGCTTGAATTTTTTTGACAATTTTGCATTTTTTTTTTGTCGTGTCATGATATTTGTTTTGTATTTGAAAGTGAATGATGAGACACTTTTTAATTAAAAAAACGTTGTAATATTGTGTATTTTTCGCAGATATTTAAAATCGATGTCTTTCATTAATTATGGTGAGAAATGGAGAAAAAAAATGAGTACATAGATTATTTTTTATAAAAAAATCAAGGATCTTCGTCCCAACAGAAGCATATACGAAGCACTTTAAATGATGATATTTTGTTGTGACTAAGGTTTTGCATTAGGAATTGATCTACTTTATTACTTTTTAATTAAAAGCTCACATGATGTGTAATTTGAGTTTTTGTAATAGAACATCTTTTGCTAAGCTTACAATTTAATTACAATAAACTTTTAAACGAGTATTTAGCTGTTAGTTTTATTTTCTTGTGTTAAATGTTAATTGAATTTTTATTAGAAACTAACATGATGTGTTTCTTTTTAATTGAAAGGTTATATACTGTGTAGTTTAGCCTTTGAAGAAAAATGAATTCATTTTGTTATCTCAGTCGTTGCGTCGAGTCTGGTCGATTTTAAATCTTTTTCTTGACCTAAACATCTTACTATTGAGCCCATTTTCTAATAATACATTTTTTGAAACTCATTTTTTACTACATATTCTCTTAATAAAATAATATTATACGTAAACTTGAAATTTTTTTCTACTTTTAAACCACACATTTTTCAAAAATTCACTATTCTAAAATTTATTTTTACTAAAATAATGGGGCTCAAACAAGGGCATTCGTCGCATGCACTTGAACAAAGAAGTCCGATAAACATGTTTTTTTTTTTCTCAAATTCTCACCATAGGCCATTCACCATTGACTAAGCTTACAATGTGCTTATAAAAAAATCTTGTAAACTAATATTTACCTTTTACCTTTTTATTGTTGTGTTGAATGTTTATTAAAGTTTTATATCATAGAGTGACATGCCATGTCAATTGTTATCAAAAGTCAAGTAGTTCATTTATTAAAATGTCAAATACTATGTCACTTCTTGATTAAAAGTCAAAGACTATATTCTTTAACTAATTAAAATTTGAACATATTTTTTCAATTTTTTTTAAGTATCAAATTGTTTAGGAAATTTAGTTTGACCCTAAGGATTAGTAGAAGTAAAAGAACAGAGGAATTGACCAACAAATCGATCGACAATGCTTACCCATGGGCCACTTATTACCAAGGTAATAAAATAAATGAATTTCGTGGAGACCGAAGGTCACGAGTTCGAATCCCCTGCCAACAATTTCTCGGTCGAGCCCGTCGCACTTGGCTTGCATAATGCGGTTTATCTCTCTTGTGTGGTTTGCGGGCTACTGCACATGGAGCGAGCTTTACCCAGTGCGCACTCACGAGTAGCGACTGCGGGTTCCTACGTAAAAAAAAAAGCTACAACTCTTATTTTTTCTTTCTTTATTTATTTTTTTAAAGATTGTAGAAAGGCGCTTAAAAACTTTATTAGTGCACGATATTCATTATTAAAAAAAAAAAAACCTCGAATATGGGGAAGTTAGAATCGTAGTTCTAGGTATTATCCTTATTCATGGATTTCTCGGTTCAAGAAATCAAGATAAGAAATCGAACCTACTCTTTTTCAAATTCGATATTTCCATTGGCTGTCTTCCAATCTATCTCACGAACTTCCAGTTGAATAAATCAGTTGTACACAACGAATACCATTGCTTGAAAGAATTTATTAATGATTTGGCTATATATCATAACCAGCAATCCAAGAATTGAATAAAAAGCATCAGCACCATGTAACAATTGTCTATGTCGATTACTACACTCTTTTCTTTCCCTTCTACATAACACATGACAGCTGGGTTAGTTAATTTTGTGCAGTCGAGCATACCAAATGTCATTATTATAATTCATTAATACTGATAATATTTTGTGTGAAAATTAATGTTGCAGGATTTGATCCAAAGAATGTTGAAAAATCTTCTCGTGGTATTGGAGGGAAGTATAACTTTAACCAGAAGAAAATGAGTGGAGCTGTTGGGGTTCCTGTGTGCACTTGGCCCGAAAAGTATATTAGTTGGGACGAAGTTCATCTTACTCGAGGCATACAAAGATATTACAGAATGGCTCATCCGGGACATTATGTAGGACTCATAGCTTATCAGCACTTAAAAGCTCTACCAAATATACTATTAAAGTGACAAATTCACTTTACATTTTTTGATGTGTATGCTGATAGATTTACAGCGAAGATTCAAAATCGGAGTTAGTTTTAGATGGAAAAATATGAAGACAGTAGTAGAAATTTCAATCCAGAGAAGTAGAGAACATTTACTTTGAAATGACTTTCATGAACCGGTTTAACGAGGAGAAGATGCCTGCAGCTTGATCAAACAAAGATGTTCCTTTCTCTTCCTGGTTTCCGATTCCACCAAATATTATCTGACGATAACCAAATGCAAAATGTAAGCAGCAATAATTTTTCTTGGTTCCCCCCCCCCCTCCCAAAAGAAAAGGAAAAGAAAGTGGAAAAGCACTTTTTCATCCGTTTCACTGATTGCTCAAATCAGTTTAACCAGTTACCTCATTTTTCTATTTTTTGTGGAAGGGTCGGGGGTTGATTATATACGTGGCGGGTTTGCCAAGGGGTTGGTGGAGCATAGGAGATTACTGACCTCAAGTTCTTCTGCATCAGGACGGCTTATCTGTTCCTTGGCAAGAAGGTATCTGTTAGGCCTCTCCTTATCATCGTAAAACACTTTCCATAATCTGATAGAAGAGCCAGAAAATGAGTAACATTCTGATACAAAAACTCTCTTACTATGATAATAGCTTAAGCACAATGTAATCAATAGGCTTACAAGTTGAAAGTTTGGGTTGAATGGTTTTATATAAACATTTATAAGTATTACACAGAAAAGTAAAAATCCCTAGGATAAAATGAGAAAGATTAAACTCCACAGACGTTCGACTGCTCTATTAAAATTTTTATTATTTGTTGAGCTGGATGGCTTGCTTTAAACTGAATCAAAATACCATAAGGTAAGAAATTGAGTGAAATATTCAAGTGTAAGCACTTCACCCGGGATAGCATCTAAACACAGCACCAGAAAGAAGAGGCCTCATTGAATATACAACCGTGAAAGTGCTGTGAAAAATCATAGATGAGCACCGTGAGATAGATGTTTTATTCCACAAGAAAGAAATGATATTATAAATACTACTTGGTTCATGTTCTAAATTACTGAAACTTACCTTAAAAAGTTCCTGCGTAATCGGCGAACATTAATTCCGACTCCAACATCCTCACTAACAAGACGTGGGTTCCACATGATAAGAGGCCTAGGCTAACAATATGGGTTAATATTAATTCAAAGAAGGGTTGTAACTGAATGGTTTTTTATAGTCAAAAAAATCTGTATGCTTCTCTGAACAAAATTGAATGCTAACGTAAATTATAGTAACTCTTGCACGTAACCAAATGTCCTCTTACTTGCACGGTTAATGATGGAAAACATCACATGAACTCCATTATGCCGTCATTCCCAGGTTAACCAATGAGAACATCAGGAGAAGAAAGAAGACAGATCGAGAGAGAGAGAGAATCTTATTAAAAGACACGTAAGCTTGCGAATAGAGATTAAAAGGAAAAAAGAAAACTCTGGGGGATCCTATTTTTCTTGCTTCTTGCTAGAACCTTTTTTTTTTTTTTTAACTTTGATTCTGATTGGTGATTGCCTATGATGATTTTCAAATTGATTAGAATCCACTGAAAATTAATATAGTTATGATGCATCGAGTTTTACTTCAGCTAGGATCTGACATATTTTCTTTTGACAAGGACAAAAGTTTAAAAATGATGTCAGCACAAATTAAAGAAAACACAATACATATCAAAGAAAGCTTTCCGAGATGCATTGATTAAGGATATCTAAGAACTAAGAACCAAGAATTTTTGCAAATTAACTACTGACCAGCCGGCAATTGGAGAAAAATAAAAAAATAAAATAATTGTGAGGTTTCACTCGTAGTTTTTCATAAGTGGGCATCTATCCATGGAATTTTTTCATAAGTGGGCATCTATCCATGGAATACCTTTATGCTTTAATATCATCAAGTTCAGTTTTGTTGAGAATCTGAAAGGCGGCATATATATTTGCCAGTAATGCTGCTTCTTGAACCTTTCTATGAAACCAGAGAACTCAGAAAGTAAAATAATTTAGTAAATATAAAAAGGACTCGGATGGTTAATGTTCTCATTTCAGGAGAATGAAACATCTTTTCTCTTTCATAATTTAAAAGAAACCTAAGTTTTCAAAACCATCATCTTATGAGCTAATAAAAGATTGAAAGAGAGAAGGATGATGAACTTTGCAACTCAGTTGTTCCATGAGTTTATAGATACATGAAAAGGTTACATGGTGCCCTGTGTCCCCCCTCCTTTCCCCAACTAAACTTGTGTTTATCATGCTGTGTGCTGTGCATGGAGTCATGTACTAATACAGAAGAAAAATGAAGATGCATAGGTACCGGATCGTCTGAGAGATCAGATGCAATTTTTTCAACGTATTCCAGCATCTGATAATCAGGAACAACCATCACTACAATTTCGTCTTCAGAGTCCACGGGCTTCCGGTCACCTAAACTGGATAAATAAAATGCTAAAGAAGAATTACATAACTGAAAGGTTCAAACTGTAAAGAAATAACTCTAGAATTGCTCTATTAGATCTTTTTAGCTTCACAAACTCCTGTCACCTCTTCTTTTATGAAAGACTACTTCACTATCATCACATTTAAGCTCATTTTAGGATCAAGAAACTACTAACCCACTCAGCCAATGATCCTATTTGTCTATAGAAAATTCAGTGATAATAAATATTCCACATAAAAAGGCAAGGAATTCTCAGTAGTCAAGAGTTATACAGCAATGTATACATCTATATAGGAGGTATAAACACCAAAGACCGAAAAAATAAATATAAAGTTTAGTGTTTTTTTGATCCTATTATGGTTACACTTCCATTGAGCAAATAGAGAAAAAATTTCAATTTGTATTTTTTTGATTCTTGCTATTGACTATCTGCGAAAGGGTTTTACGATTATAATGTTTACAGAGGTACATCATGGTCTTATTGAAATTGTAAAATAGAGAGAAGTGAGTGCTAATATATGGCACCTTAGAACCTGATATCTACTTCAGAATACCTTATGAAGAATTTCACATGCATGCAGTTGTTTACCTGGAGAAACCAAAGGTAGCATCTTTCCACTGATACTTTAGAAGGGCAGCAGCACCAGCATCCGGAAATACAGCTTTAACTCTCTATAACAAAAAGTTGTTCACCTCAATGTTAAAATGAAAAACAATTCATTAACTTAGAATGTGCATACTCAGGTGGAGCTACATAACAAGACACTGTTTGACTAGAAACAACTGGTCGTGCAACTAGATATAGCACACATCTCTACATGGGATAATGATTTCAGAGAGGTAATGTACATAATGAAATAATATGCGGGAAAATGATAGAAAGGTCAGTGCATGATTATTTAAATCACCATGTTAATCATCTTTCAAGTCTTATTGTTTTCAGAATCATTTTTTCCTCTCTAATGTAATTATGACAGTGCTCATGTTTTTTGACCTTCTTATGATCTTTTATAAGTAAACTTCAATGACGGTATTATAAAAGCAAACATTCCCAGCTAACCTGGCCTCCCGTTTCTTCAATAAGTGTATCTAAGAATATCTTTGACAGCTCCCACAGCTCAGCTTGAGCTCCTTCATCGTCAAGAAACTGCAGCTGTGGGATTAACAATTCAACCTGTAGGAAAAAGAGGAAGCAATTTACCAATTGATTAAGATTTTGCAAATTTAAAAGTAAACAGTTCAGTGAATATGAATGATTAGGTTTCTGTTTTTAAAGAATTAAATCATATGATTTACTCCAAGTCAGGATCAAAGTAATAGTGCTCAGTTCTGCACGACAAGTTCACAACCCTTCGTCAAATTGTGAAAAATTGACAAGGCAGCCAAACAAAAATTCAAGTAAAGCTAATAAACCCAACACGCCACAATCTCTCTCTCTCTCTCTCTCTTATATATATATATATATATAGCCCATGTTTGAGCCACATTATTTTTTTCATTCTCATTCTTTTACTTATTTTCAACCACACATTCTTCAATAAAATAATATTTTCCATCACATCAATAACTTTTTTTTCTTTTTTAACCACAAATTCTCCATCAATCTACTATTCCAGAATATATTTTTCCAAAATANCAACCACACATTTTTCAATAAAATAATATTTTCAATCACATCAATAACTTTTCCTTCTTTTTCAACCACATATTCCTCGTCACATCAAACATGGGCATATATATACTCACCAACATGTTATCATGTGAGGAAAAGAAAAAACAAATGGGCAAAATAAAAAGTGCATTATTCTTAACAGGGAATTTTGCAACAATATGGGCAAGTCCTTGATACTTACTATGGCTCTCATTCCTCCAGAGGAAACAAAATCGGCAGTTGCTAGGCCGGACTGTTGAACTGCACCCTCCAAATTAGACGGCAAGCAACTGAAACATAAATCAATGAAACATTTTACTTCATTCCATTTAATTGCAGCTAGGGATATTAGGGCAAAGTTTGTCAGTTTACAAGAGGCTTATGACGAAATTATAACTTACATTATAGAAAGTGTTAATCTCTGGAATTGAAAAACTAGTTAAATTTAAGTAGGAGTCAGATCAGAAGCCTGTTGAGTGTCGAATCTCCGTTTGGCAAAATATTTGAATCATTTATAAATGTTCAAACTTCATTTTCAACCACACATTTCAATGAACCCGCAAGTAATATCCACTTATCCATCACTTATTTCTATCTATTTATAAATTCTTCCCAAACGGAAAACAGTGATGAAAATAGATAATGGTCTTAACATTTGGCAATTGCTCAATCAGGACCTTATAAATCATGTCAATAGAAAGCCGAATTACTATTAGCCAATATGGTTCGGGCAAGGCATAAGGCTTACATGAGTACTTGTAAGGAGTTGGAAGGTATCAAAAGAAAGAAATAACTGTTTATAATATAAATTATCATCATTGGGGTAACATTGTTTAAAAATGAATTCCAAAATAACTTCTGGTAAAGTTTAGATAAGCCAATTTCTGATAGTAACTTATATTCCCCCCAATAAAATTGTGTTCTCTTAGCACTCAATTTGATGATCCAGAAATCAAAATCTCAATTCAGTAGGAAGTTCATAAAACTTTCCAAATACATCTACATTTCGCATTCTTTCCTCAAAACTTCAGAAATACAGTAGAGGTGGCTATTCAAATTGCAGTATTATACAAGATTGACTTAACTTTGAAATTAACATAAACACAATGTATGTAAGGCTCACTAAACAAAACACTATTATGAAAATGCTTTCTTTTCAAGCAGTAAACGAAAATGCAAACTTCCACTATAGTTCTTTGAAATCGCAAGTTATGTGTGCGCATTTTAGTCACACACAGCTAACCAAAAGAATCTTGAACAATTCAACTTCCACGAATCCACTAAAGGATGAACAGTACTATCATCTAATTATACTTCTATTTTTCAAGTAAATGATTTTGGTTAATTGAGTGAATGATTTAATTGAAAAAAAAAACCTGTCATCTTCTTCTCTTTCTTCATCTTCTTGGATTGGCTCTGGGTCTAAAGAAGACAACTCTGTGAACTCTTCCGGATTTTCTTGGCCTTGGAATTTCTCAAACTTGGCATGTGTTCTCGAGCTCGAAATGGCTTTGTGATTGGAAATTCCACTGTACCCACAAGTGTTCGAGGGATAAACGGATGAAGAAAAATTGCGTGTGGAGGATCGTTTGGGAATTGAAGGCACGTAACAGGAGAGATTTGTATACGTAGATGCCATGAAATTCTGTGCTCCCACTACCATAGATTTTCGATGCGTGATGATAAGCTGAATTATGAATGGGGTAGATTATCGTGTAGGTCCCCAACTTTCTAGCTGAATTATGAATGGGGTAGATTATCGTGTAGGTCCCCAACTTTCTATTTGTGAGCTCTTGTCCCCAACTTTTTAACACTGTGCACGCTACTGCTATTAGCTTGACGAAAATGTCTATTTGGACGTTAAATGGCAAACCATACTTGATGATACTGGCAACGTTTGTTGGTGTAAATCACCAGGGCAGACAGTTCTTTTTGCATATGCATTGTTGAGTGATGAAACAATTGAATCATTTGTTTGGTTGTTAAAAAAGTTCCTTGATGCAATGCCAAACAACAAGCTACCGGGGGTGATTATTACTGATCAAGATGCGGAGATTTCAAAAGCTATCTCAATGATTTTACCTTTGACACTGCACAGGTATTGCTTGTGGCATATTCTAAACAAATTTTTTGAGAAAATTAATGCCATGCTGTATAACGAGCAGTACCATCAGTTGGTCAACATCATCAAATAGTCTGAGTCACCTGATGAGTTTGAACATCGCTGGAATGAAATAATGGAAACTTCGAATCTGGATTGTAACGAGTGGCTGAGTACTAGTCGGTAGGTACCAACGTATATGAAGCACATATTTAGTGCAGGGATGTCCAGTAGCCAGAGATCAGAGAGTGGTCACTCATTTCTAAAGAAGTATGTATACAGAGATTGCAACCTAATGGGGTTTCCAACACGTTTCAATCGAGCACTGGTTCATCAACAATACGAAGAGTTGTATGCTAACCACGTTGACATCACGAGCAGCCCAGATATAATGCGCATGCTATGATGGAGCAGAAACTAGTGCAAGTGTACACTAAATATTTTTTTTCTTGGAGTTTCATAAGGAAGTCCAACAGAGTAATCACTACATTTGTTTGAAAAAAAAAAAGTTTGGCAGATGTTAAAGTGTACAATGTAAAGCGTTTTGAAATGGGAAGACCATTTGATTGACAGCGAGAGGTAACTTACTATACCCCACTGATTTTGTGGCTTGCTCTTGTCGCATGTTTGAATTTGAAGGCATCCCTTGTCACCACATGCTTTTCATTTGGAAGAAAAAACAAGTGTTATTGCTTTCATAGAAGTATATTCTGTGACAATGGACACAAAATGCAAAAAGTGGTTCTATGTTTGATTCATCGACTGGATTGTCGCTTAACGAAGGGACCAATCGTTCCCTTATGGCACGACATGGAATGCTGTCTCATAAGGCATCATTGTTAGTGGACCATGCATCTCTAACAGATGATCGCACTACATTCTTTATGGGTGAATTCGAGGGGTTACATATTCGATTAAAGGAATTTGAGGACGAATCCCCGATTAGCATGAACAAGAGTTTGAGCAGAACTCGTGATGTGACACCGCTAGTGTGTCCCAATGCCGTAAGGGCCAAAGGGTGCGGAAAACAAATAAAGTCATCGAAGGAAAAATCAATGTCCACCTCTAACAGACAGTGTAGGGTTTGCCATACGTCATGACATGATAAGAGAACATATCCATATCGAAGACATGACATGTAATTCAATAACTTATATTTGGTGCATATCTGGCTGCGTTGCTTTATATATACCTTCTAACGAATTATTTTTATCTAGTGCAAATGTGCCAGAGGCCTCTATTATCTTAGAAAATGACTTAGATGAGACTCACGGAGACGTTGGAGACGCGAAAGGAGATGGATGAGGAGATGGAACCCACACGAGTATTGCTAGCAGCTATCCCTATGGTGGTAGTGGTTTTTTTTGAATTCCAAATATGCGTGTTGTTGATTTATGTGTTTTTTGTATTAGCATAACAAGGTACTCAGTCGAATTGAATGGCGTTTTAGTACTAAAAATTTATTGTGGACTAGAGATGTGTTTATAAAGTAGTCAAGTTGAGAGTTTTGCAATAATAGTTTCATCTCTAAGCAAAACAAAAATAATACACATAGAAACATAATAAAAAGAAGTGGAGCACGTGTTAGGCTGACGTGGCACAAAAAAAATCAATGGATATTGAATTTTATGGCCAGGCATGATTCGTACGTCAAAATCAATCTCAATCATCAATTTCATGAAATCCACTACTTTTACATATTTTTTAGTTATACATTCTAATCTCTTCTAAATTATCCGTCGACTTATCAAGTCTTCTTCTTCTTCTTCTTCATAATTCCTTCCGCGTTGAGTGATTAAAATCAAGCAAAATGTTATATCATTTTGATGATTTGACTTGACTTGAGAAAAAAAATAATTTACCAATCTCAGAAAATAACGTGAAGTTAAAAAAAAAAAGATGAAATTAATTAATCAATATTCACGGCCAATTTTTGAGAAAATAACGTGAAATTAATTATTCAATATTCGGGCCAATTTTTTAGAACACTTGGACCAAAATTTTTCGGTGGAAATGGACTAAAAGGCCTCTCATGTGTTGACTTTGCATGCACAATTAATGTGCATGTCAGGAACAGTACAAGGGCTGATATGTCTCATTTAAACTCCACAGATAATGGGTCCCGCCAATTGCCAGTTGCCTTGCCACATGAGATATGGGTTCCATAAGGTACCCACAAGGGTGTACTGTATCCGGACTGCATAAAATCAAATCGTTCAAAATTTATGGTTTAACATTTTTATCTACCATAATTTTCTGAGTTTTTGAACATCAAGCTCGTGGACAGGCACAGCAGCTATTGTGACCCAATTAATTTAAGAAACTAGCCAATATATAAACGAAGTATACATTTTAAAGCACTTGAGCGGTACCACTTGTGTTGTCATGCCATAAAAAAAGGGACATACTTAAATCTTGCAATCATGGCAGCATTATTTCTAAAGAAATCAATAAAAATCTCTTAAAATATATATCAATTTTAAAGCAAGGATCTTTACTAACCAAAGTCGATCCAAGATTGATACTGTCAAAAAAATGCTTTCTCGGCAATAGGGATAGCAACGGGGAGGGTATAAGACGGGTCGGTCATTCCCATCTCCGTTCCATCGAATATTTTTGTTATCTTACCCCATCCTCATACCCGTTTAAAGCGGGAAGGGCAGGATAGAGGAGAGGCGAGGCGAGGCGGGGCGCCGCCCCATTTTTTCTTTTTATTTATTTTATTTATTGTTTTTTTATGTCTTTGCTTAGCTAATATTATTACATTTTTATCAATTTGTTAGAAACAACTTATTTTATCTTTAACAATATGATAAATATATTATTTTTGTTTAATGAAAAAATTAAATTAAAATTAACTTTAAACGGGATGGGTAGCGGGACGGGGACCATAATTCCTGTACCTGTCCTGGGGCAATGACCCTCAACCCATCCCCGTCCCGTTTACCCAATTCGGTTGGTAATTTTCGTCCCGTTAGGGGCGGGGCCTCACGAGTTTCGAGTTGAACAGATTTTTTTGTCATCCTTCTCGACAAGGACATTTACTAGTTGAAGTCCATTGAAGATGATTGATACGATCAAAAATTTCTTCCTCGGGTCGTACCCCTCTCCCCGCTCTGAACTCGCATTAAAAAAGCGTGACATATTTTCTCATACTTTAAGTGATAAATAATATATTGTGATCGAGTTGAGAATATAAAACCATACTTTTATTTGATTAAAAACATAATTTTCAGTCTCTCGAATATTATTATTTTTATATCATACAAGGAGGAATTCATATTTTAATATCATGTAAATAAAAATGAGGAATTGACGTGCAAATACAAAGGAATGCACAAATACTCCATTTGAAGAACCAAGTATAACTCATTGAGCGACTACCGTGAATAAGCCCAGTAATAGCTGCCATTCAGATTTTGGCTTGCGCACTGTTAAAACTTGTGGGACCAATTTGCAGAATCTGAAAAATTCAGGGACACGTTTTCAAATATGGGGACAGGTTTACAGAATAATGAGAATTCAGGGGCTGATTCACAAATTTTTGACAAGGGCTCGACAAGAAACTTACATTAAGGCTTGAGCACCATTATTTGGCGAATAATGCATTCTTGAACAGTGATTGATAGATATTACATGGTTAAAAAAATAAGAACTTTTTTTTGGAATTTGCGTATAATAGTATTTTATTGAAAGATATGTGATTGAAAATAAGAGTGAAAAATATATTTTTAAAATAATGGGGATCAAATAAGAGCTAAACATTGAATAATCAACCACATGTTTAAGTGGGACCAAACTTCTGATATCCACATCTTTGAACGAAGTAAGCTTTTATTTTTCAGAGGTACGACCTATCTCCTTCGAGTACTTTTTTTCTTTACTTGTTAATAAAACGAGCCACCTAATGTGCTCGATTTATCAAAAAAAAAAAAGCTTCAAATTGATTTTTTTATCACCTATCTTTTAATGTGTGGTTCTAGATCCTTCTCTGATAGGAACTATCAATGTATCTGTTCAAATCGTAAGTGGATTTCAAATGGTTGAGGTAGTTAAGTGTTTATTTGGCTTCCATCATTTCACATTATAAAGATATAAATAGTAATTTTTTGAAAAATGTATTATTAAAAATAAAGTAAAAGTTTTTGAATTTACGTGTAACATTATTTTATTGGAGAATGTGCGATTGATAAAAAGAGAAAAAAAATTGAATTATAATTTAATATGAAATAATGGGGGCAAAGTAGTTTGACAAATAAAATTTCTTTTATTAATTTTTAGAGGATTATTTAGATTTTAAACTTCGATTTAAATAAGTGGGCCGTAAATCTGAGAAGTCGTTAGACCGACCCGTTACCCATAATACAACGGTCCCGGCAGAGGAAATATTTTCTATAGCCGTTAGAGGGAGCGCCTATAATCGGACGGCTCAGATTGTTCCAGTTTCAAACTCAATGGAAACACCTTCTTATTGAACCTTTTCAGACCGTTAAGCGACTCATTCATCAATTGTACATTCTCTCCCTCCCTCTCTCTAACTTTCGATTTGAGCTCTGAACTTGTTCGTTGTTCTTCGTTGAATTTTTTCAAGTTTCGCTAAGTAAAGAAACCTGTTTGATCACGAACATGGACGGTATTCTCTCTCTCTCACGTAGTTACACACAAATGCACACATCTATGCAAAGTGTATGTATCGTTTAACTTTAAGGGGTTGTATTTGAACATATTGATCATACCCTAGAAACCCTATTTTTGAACTTGAATGATAATAATGGTTTGCAGTTTCTGTTCTCAGCCTTTAACTTTTGTATTATCTTTTTAAAATTTGCAGTTGCTTATGTATGAAGAAGTTTTATCTTTATTTGTAATTTTCTTTTCCGTGATTTAATAGTTGAATTGTTTTTTTTCTTGTTGATTCATTCAATCCCGTATTAGAAACTTGTACTTCGTCTAATTTTGCTTTTTCCCCCAAGTAAGGCAAATATTTTCTGTGTAATTCGAATTTGTATCTCTGCAATCTGCATATATTGAAATAATGAAATTGAGGCAATAAGGATGAGGAAGAAAGAACCAATTAAGAGGGAATCAATTTTCGTTGATTGGAGACTGTTTAACAACGGGGAAGAAAATATGAGAGGAATTTGTGAAATTCTTGAAAACTTTTGCATATATTTCTTTTGCCTTTTGATTTGTCTCGGACTAAACACTGAGTTTCCTGTGTTGGGCTTGCGTTCAGGACAATTTGATGGATGTGGTGATCTAATGGATGACACTGTAGATACATGTTCGAATCATGCCCAGACCCTTCCGATATTTCAGAAAATTGAATATCTGAGCAACAATGTACAGGTAAATTATTGGTTACAGAGACATTTTAATTTTTAAAGTATACTATCTGTATTTGATTCACTTATTACTTTATTTCAGAACATCAGAAAGGATCATATAATTCTTAGCAATGAAGTGAAGGGCCTCGGTGCTGATTGTTTACTTGGTTTGGAAGCTTTTACTGCACTTCAGAATCTTAGTATGTATCATTATTCTACATCTCAATGAATTTCTGAGATTTATTTACAGTATTTAATTTTAACGGGGATGTTCATTTGCTGTGTATTGCTTAATATGTTAGGCACAGAACATGAACTACTGAAAAAGAAATACCATGAAGAATGTGAAGCACTGAAAAGGAAGTACCTCGAAGAATGCTCACAAAGAAAGCAGTTCTACAATGAAGTAATTGAGCTCAAAGGAAATATTAGGGTCTTTTGTAGGTGTAAGCCACTAAAACAAGATGAGATTGCAAATGGGTCAACCTCAGTTGTTGACTTTGACTCGTCTAAGGAAAATGAACTACAAATAGTTTGCCTTGATTCTTCCAAAAAGCAATTCAAGTTTGATCACGTATTTAGACCCGAGGATGACCAAGGTAACTTAAGAACTTAGAAGTAGTGTTTATGTGGTTGATGAAGACTCCTTTAATGGTGTTGTATAAATTGGATTATCACTAATTACTATGTTTTAATGCAGAAGCTGTTTTTGTTCAAATTATGCCCATAGTGACCTCTGTCTTGGATGGTTACAATGTTTGCATATTAGCCTATGGGCAAACCGGTACTGGCAAGACATATACCATGGAAGGAACACCAGAAAATAGAGGGGTAAACTACAGGACTTTGGAGGAGCTTTTCAGGGCTTCTAATGAGAGGAGAAGTATAATGACGTTTGAGCTATCTGTCAGCATGTTAGAGGTGTACAATGAAAAGATAAAGGATCTCCTGGTTAAGAACTCTAACCAACCTGCTGCGAAGTAAGTTTCACCAATTTTTGTCAACTTGCATTTCTTTTTATTCACGTTAAATTACTTTATGGGGGAAGCTTATGCAATTTATAAGAAAAAAATTGTCTTTGGTGTCATAGAGCAGTTTTCTATATCTCAAAGAGAAATATAATAGTTTGTGCTCTGTTGTCTTGAAAGAAAGATTCGTCTACTCAATATTAAGTTCAAAGCTTCTATTCCCAGTTATACAGCCAGATAAATGTTTCCTTGATTGGAGTTTAATGTGGAGTTTCTTTTTCAACTTTCACTATCTATATTTGCCATTTCTCTTTCTTCCTGCTTATTTTTGAAGGTGAGAAATGCTTCTATTGGGAGCTTATGGCGGGTTTTGATTGCTCTGTTCTAAATCTTGATTGCCTGTTTTGCTATTGGTACATTCAAAATTAAGCAGTTTTAGGAAATGAAACAATGAATACAATTCGTGGCTTTAATTACTTGCAATTTGCAATATGAAAGAGAGTTATATTCTGGAAATGCAGGTTGGAGATAAAGCAATCATTTGAGGGTACTCAGGAAGTCCCTGGACTTGTTGAAGCTCGTGTATACAATACAGACGAAGTTTGGGAACTTCTCAAGTCCGGGAGCCGAGTAAGATCTGTTGGATCCACCAATGCAAATGAATTCAGCAGTCGTTCCCACTGGTAATTATTAGCTTCTATCTCTCTTTTTCTTGGTTATAATCTATCCGCTTTCTCATAACTGAAACAAATTTTAGATTAAGTAATGATGTGAAAGCGTATCCACTTAATCATTTTCAAACAGAAGTTAGTTTCTTAGTATATTGGGGTTACCTGTTAATTTTATTTAAATATTTCTATTGCAGTTTATTGCGAGTGACTGTAGTGGCAGAGAATTTAGTAACTGGGCAGAGGACGAGGAGCCATTTATGGCTGGTTGACTTGGCAGGAAGTGAGCGTGTAGGAAGGATTGAAGTTGAAGGGGAAAGGTTAAAGGAATCTCAGTTTATCAATAAATCATTGTCGGCATTAGGGGATGTTATCTCTGCTCTTGCATCCAAAGCATCTCACATTCCATTCAGGCACTTTGCACTTCCCCTCCTCTCCCTGTGTTGTGTCCGTGTATATGTACTATTACATTACTATTTTGTAATCATTTGGTTTTTTTTTTTGTGGACGAACAGGAACTCAAAACTCACCCATATCCTGCAGAGTTCTCTAGGTGAGCTCCTTAAATTTTATAATTGTAGGGAATATTAAATTTCCTTCTTGATGATGTGTTAATCTGGTGTTTGGTGGGAATTAAAATTGGATTTTTAATGAATTGTGATAGAAGTTTTTGAAATGTGTGGTTGAAAAAATGTGGGACCATAGAAGATATGATTAATATTGATTGTTTGACTTTGACTTAGAAAATCAGATTTTAATCTGGCCAAACATGCTACAAATTGAGAAGGCAATAGCTCTTGGATTGTATGGCTATTTAACTACGATATATTAACTACGATATATAGTAGATCATAAGTTTTGCTATAGAGTTTCATAGCTCCATATAAATAATTATAGTTCAACTACAAATGCAGGAGGAGATTGCAAGACACTGATGTTTGTCCAGATCAGCCCAAATTTGTCTGACTTAGGAGAAACCCTTTGCTCATTGAATTTTGCAAGTCGTGTACGAGGAGTTGAGCATGGGCCTGCTCGCAAACAGACAGATCATGCTGAGATTCTCAAGTACAAGCAGCTGGTATGAAGCAGCAACCTACCGCAAGAATCATCTGTATATTATGTTAATAATAACTCCTGTGACTTGTGCTCTTTTTAATTTTTGAATAAACAGGCAGAAAAAGCAAAGCATGAAGAGAAGGAAATGAAGAATTTGCAGGACAATTTGAAATCTTTGCAATTAAGGCTTGCTGCCAGAGAGCTCACGTGCAGGAATCTTCAAGAAAAGGTACAACTAATACCTAATCTCAAATTTTTATAGTAAATAGTCGGCGGACTGAATTTGACCACCACCATACATAATTCAAATTACCTTACTTTATGGAGTTTATCCTGCCTGATACAATTCAAATGTCCAACAGGTTCATGATCTTGAGAATCAATTAGCAGACGAAAGAAAAACAAGACTAAAACGAGAATGTAGATGAGAAGGAAATGAAGAATTTGCAGGACAATTTGAAGTCTTTGCAATTAAGGCTTGCTGCCAGAGAGCTCACGTGCAGGAATCTTCAAGAAAAGGTACAACTAATACCTAATCTCAAATTTTTCTAGTAAATAGTCGGCAGACTGAATTTGACCACCACCATTCATAATTCAAATTACCTTACTTTATGGAGTTTATCCTGCCTGATACAATTCAAATGTCCAACAGGTTCATGATCTTGAGAATCAATTAGCAGACGAAAGAAAAACAAGACTAAAACGAGAATGTAGAGCTTTGGCCTCTGTTTCTACTCAGTCCTCAGCATTACCATTTGTAAACCAAGAAGAAAAGACTGCAACGGAGAAAAAGCCTCCTTTAGCTCCTACAAAACTGAGGTTGCCACTTCGAAGAATTACAAATTTTATGCCCATGCAGTCTCCTTTTCCTCCCAAAAAGATGTGCCAGTCTAATCTCAGAGTTGTGGAAAAGGACAAAGAAAATACATCAAGAATGTCAATTATAGGAAACAAGGCAAAAGCAGTTTTTGTACCAAGACAAGGGCCCATTGCTATAAGACCTTCTTCAGCAACAAGTCAGGCTTTTCAGCCGAAAAGAAGGGCTTCCATTGCAACCCTTCTCCTCGAGTCTAATTCAAAGATGACAACTCCACTACAAGGCTCTACTGCTCGATTAAGCAACAACCGTGGTATGGGACGACAATCATTTGTCTGGGATCCTCAAAGAGTATGGCATACTAAATCGAGAATGTCCACTCCACTGCAACTGAAGCAAACATCAAGTTATACGGTGGAAGCAACACCAGTCGTCCCTAGAAGTAGTAAATTTAGGAGTCGTCATCCTCCTACACAGGCAGGTTCATGGAAGCCCAAGCATCCAACAGTTGTAGCACTACAAAAGAAACAGTTAAGGCTAACATCGAGTTATACAGTGGAAACAACACCAGTTTGCCCTGGAAGTAATAAATTTTGGGGAAGTCCTCCTTCACAGGCAGGTTCATGGAAGCCCAAGCATCCAACAGTTGTAGCCTTACAAAAGAAACAATTGGTCTGGAGTCCACTCGCGTTGAGAGGCATCAAGGAAAATAGCAGAAAGTAGATATTGTCCACTTGAAATAACATCAGCCTTTAACGTATGTACATTATCTTCCTTGAGGATCATAGCATGCTTATTTGCTTTCTTTGTGTCATGTTGTTGATAGATAGTCCTACTGAAGACTGCCAAATGCCAATGCTTGAAGTCATATTGCAGTTCCATACTTGGCAGGTAGGTAGTTGTGATAAGCAGTGGAATTTTTTTTGCTGTAAATCCCTTTATTTCTAAACTCTGTTGCACAGAAATTATAAATACAAGTTATTTTCAACCTTTAACATTTATTGTTTTAGATGGCACAACTCACTAATATAAGCAAAATAGAGATGAGAGAATTGTGGAAATACTGAAATTTATTTGCCTTGGTTATAACTCTATAGGATCTAGTTGATAAAGCAAGGTGAGTGAGGAAGATGTAGACCATATTGTACCTTTAAGAAACCACAAGGCCGATTTATCGCACTCTGGTGAATAGTTTTCAGTTTGTGGATAAACTAGGAGAGTTTATTGATTGTGAATAATAGTGTTTGAACGTATAATGTAGAGACACTGAAGGCCACCAATGCCATGATGATGTTGAATGGTGTTTTAACTAAAAAGAAGGAAAAAGTTGAGCCACTAAAGAGTCGAGATGAATAATAAAATTTCAACTCGAACTATCATATCTCGTTATATTATCTCTTAGTATGTATTTTGTGGAGGGTTTGGGATTGAGTGCATAGTTCTCTTTTGTACTCTCTTATTAGCAAAGTTCTTGTCATCGTCCATCTGAGGTCTTCTACACAACATATTGTATAAGTTGTAAATTAATATTACCACTGAGGAACCTAATAAATTTGGTATCTCAATTATTTTACTGTACAACAATAATTGTTGGTTGAAAAATAAAATGTTCTTTGTATGAAATATGTGACAGGGATTATTACAAAATTAAACTAATTTGTTCCCTTTTGACTAATTTTTTCCCCATTTGAGTTGCAGGGGATAAATCAAAGACATTAAATATTTATTTACACCGAATGATAGAAGAAATTATGGCTTAATTGAGGTTTCTGGTGCACATTATTAAATAGTATGATAAATAAAAAGAAAGAAAGAAATGTTGCCAAAGATGCCAAATTGGTGTGATCTTTTTATTGGTTACAACTCTGTTCTTCAACTAGATTTTAAAGGGCAATATATAAAAAACTAAACACGATATCCAAACGTTTTATTTATCTTAGGTATGTAAAACATGTTAAAACGAGAAGAAAAAGTATACTTGTAACATCACACTATAATTAAATGACAATATCAAAAATATCCTAATATCAAAGACAACTGTCGCGGAATGGACATTCAATCGGTGGAATCTGAGCTCAGTTCAACCTACCAATATCAAACCACAATCAAACAATTACTCCAACCCACAACTAATACTATAACTCTTGGTTGCCACTTCCAATATACCCACAAGGAACACAAGTATGGTGATGTTTTCAAAAAAGGACCACAAAAGCAGAGAGAAGGTAAGGCACGAAGAAGGAGACGGAAGCAGCCACAATTTCTCTCTATACCTTCCCAAAGCACATACGTTTCCAAGACAAGAAGAATATGGGTATATATAGGTCAGTTTAGGTTATCAAGACTTGGACCAATATCATCCAATAAATGGGTCAACACTAAGATAATTGGGTCAGCGCATTAAAAGAACCATCCAAGAGTTATAGTGATCATGAGCAACATTAGCTAATTAAGTTGCTTCGAATGGCCCGAGTTGTTTTCGAGTTGAGCCTATAAATTATTTATATTAATAGTTATTTCACTCATCGGTCGAGTCCTATGAATTATAATCCAAACTGGTTAGATTTAAGCTCCTAATAAATTATATTGTTTAAATTTGTCTTTTATTCTTTCATTTGACGGAAGATGGCCCCCTTCAAAGTTTAGTATATTTTTTATGTTTTCTCGAGCATCAATAAATAATCAACCTGTTTGAGGTTCGATAAAAGAAAAAAAGAAACAAAAAGAGCTAATGCAAAAAGGAAAAATAGAAAAGAAGAAGGGAATGAATTCATTGCTAAAATTTGAGGACCGTTTTATATATTCTTTTAGTTTCTATAACTTGCAAGATTTGTCAAAACTTTCTTTTATGATTCCCATGAGTTGTGAATTTTCATTCTCGTGAGCTTTCAGAGATTGGTTTTTTATTGTCATTTTCTATTTAGAGCCTGTTTGAGACTTTTTTTTTTTATTATTATTATTGAAAAATGCATTTTGAAACAATAGATTGATATAGATGTGTGGTTAAAAAATAAGAATTTTTTTTAAATTTGCGTATAATATTATTTTATTGAAAAATGTGTGATTGAAAATAAGTGAAATGAATATATATTTTGAAAATAATATGGATCAAACAAGACATTATTATCCTGATACTTGTCTTTTTGTTTAGAAAATCAAAGACTCCATCCGTTATTTATATTCGAATCATTGTGCATTTACTCTAACCATCGATAGTATAGTTCTATATTTTACACAGGGTACGAATACGGGAAAATTCTCAAAACAGTATTAATTTGTTTAGCAAAATTACAATAGAAAAAGGAGAAACCATAAATAAACACGAAAATGACATGGAATCAGCATCTAAATTGTTAACACATAAACTTACTCATATGGGAAGGATCATGATAAGAAATGTGTTCTAGGATCTTGCACCTTGATTTTCCAATGCTCATCAGGAAAACTGTTATTCCTAGCCACTCTCCTTGCATAACGCAGCCTAGATTCCATTGCTCGACTCAATGCGCAATAAGATCTTAACTCCTTAGGCATGGCATGGTAAACTTTCCACCAACTCCAATGTGCTGAATCGCTAGCATGTCGTCTATATTCCTCGAAATCCCAGTTACAATCATAGTCTTGATAGCACATCCATGGCTTCAATCCCAAGTAATGTAGAGCATATATGTCTGTAGGAATTTCATGAACGAAATCTGGAATAAGAACGAAATCCTTAAGAAAGTTTAGCTTTATAGGCCATCTATGCCACCATATGAACATTTCATTAAGAAATCCTTGATCACCCCCATTGTATGATTTTACTTTAAACCTGTGCTCCATTAAGGTTTCAAATGTACACGTTGATGGCTCAATCAGCATCACTCCAGAATTGAATATGTGCCTACTATTCCAAACAGCTGATAATTGCGGGTACAAGAAGAATCCATCTATATTTCTTGTAATGGTAAGATCCGCGTCTATAAATAGAACTTTCTCATACTCTGTAAGTTGCCATATTCGAAGCTTACTGTAATTCCACTCGTTATATGCCTCTCGTTGGGCATGAGGACTTCGGATTCGTTCAATGTGCTTGATTTTCCATCCGGCGGCTTTTAGCCCTTTGAGGGATTTCGCGGATACTGAGTTATCCGCTAGGAGGACGAGATCTCTGGTTGAGTTGGATTGGATTATGCTTTGTGCCAAAGCTATTGCACCACAAACATAGTCTTCTGATGAATGGATTACAGTAACATAAGCTTCCTTTGGCTTGTGGATAATGTTTTTTTGATCGATTGAGCCTGCAAAAAGTTTCAATGCATTTGTAAAAATAGTTGTCGATAAATGCGTGTTAGATGTAAAACTTCTCGATAGTTTGATGTCAACTATATAGAAAGACTAACGTATATCAAGCGCTAGGAAACAAAAGTTACAAAAACAATATAAAGCGATTCTTCGTTAACACAAAAAAATATAATTACTTACTTAGTTGAGTTGATAAAAACAGAAGTTAAATTTTGTGAGTATTTGTTGCACAAATTTTTTTTATTGCATTAATTGAATCAAATAGTGAAGGATGAGTTATTGATGAACTTTTTACTTCCACTACCTACTCACTAATAATTTTAAAGAAAACCATTAACAAGGTAAGAAATAAGTCTTGCATTTTGAAGGAATGATAGTTATTAGAAAGGATTAAAATCAACCCTCACAAAAAATATTGAAGTTAGACACTTCACTTTATTTGGAAGTAATCTTTTAGATAATTAAATTCATTCATTAACTCCAAACATTAAGTAAATGTTTTTTATTTCTAATTTTCTTCTCGAAATCGACATATATAATTAAACACTAATTGCTAATTGTTTGATATGTTGTACTGAATAACATTAGACACTATTATAAAAGAAAAAAGAAGTTAAAATTTTATTTCTTATTTTACCGAGTTGTATCCTAATTCAAACCGACCAAATGTAGAAAAACATCTTTACTATTAATTCGAGCAGTAATTAATTATACTATAAAAAAGGTCAATTCACACCCTAAACATATCATGTGGGAAATGGCAGGTCCTGCATTTATCATGAATTTATAATTTCACGAATCAAAAGGAAAGAAAAAAACCCTTTAGCAATCACATAAAAAATAATGAACATACAAAATTAGAAAAGTATCTTTACTCTTAATTCGAATAGGGTGTTATTATAGCATCCAGACTCCTTAACATATCATGTGGGAAATGGCATTTTCTGCATTTATCAATAAATCTTCCATTTCATCAATAAAAAATTCAATGAATACTTATTGCGTGTTTGGCTAAGATCAAAATTTTTACTTTTAAGTAACAAAATTAAGCTTTATAGAAAACAGAAAATCAGTATTTTATTTATATATGACTTAATTCCAGTAGGGTATAAGTGATATGGTATTAATTCTACCCTAAGTATATAATATGGAAAATTTAATTATGTGCATTTATCAATAATTTACCATTTCATCAACCAGAAAACTTCGTTACAACGAGAGAGAGAAATCAATAATGCATTTGGCTAAGCTTAAAAAGTTTACTCGGTAAGAAGTAAATAGTCTTTTTCGTTGGTTAAAGTACAAAAAAAAAAAGAGTTATTTTGAAAGTAACTCATGCCATTCTCAAGAAATTACTAACTTTTTTACAAGTAGAAAAACATATTTAAAATAAAATTTACTTAGAAATAAGTTTGAATTATTTTAAGCTTATCAAAATCAGTGAAATTAAAATGAAAACATAAAGGTATTAACCTGGTTGAGCAAATGGAGGGGCAAGCTGGCATGATCCAACGGGCAGGAGAAGTTTTTGTTTCAACCTTCTCAAATCAGGCTTGTAAATCCAAAAGTTTTCTTCATGCCACAATAGATCATCACATCTAAACAATTCCCTCATTGGACTGCAACTGCCAATGAACACAACATAAACTGGTCGTTCACTTTCAAGATTCTTTAAGCCATTTCTCACCAAAAGGTCAGCAACAACTAGGTTAATTTGTAACCTAAAAACATCCTCAGAAGTTCTGTTCTCCACTCCTGATCCACATGGATCCCTAGCAACAATCACGTCTAAATCATCGTATTCGTCAAACCTTGGCATTGGGATTTCCGGGCAAGGTTGTGAATCCCATGGCAAACCTTCTTCAATCCAAAGTGGAAAGAAGTCACTCCATTGTACATTCTTCGCAATGCGTTTAAAATGTATGTCTACCATCTCTGCATCTCCGTATATCTTGCTTTCATTGAAAGCGTCGTTTGTATGAAGTAGACCGATTTTCATCCTTCGGTTGTTTAATTTTCTTGCCACAAATTCGTACCATCTAGGCTTCGTGATATGTTGAGGAAAGGTCAATTGTTGAGATTCGATTTGGAGTCTAGTAATACAAGTCTCTTGAAGTTTTTCATGGTATATTATGGTGAGAAAAATGAGGGTTAGAGAGAATAAAATGAGAAAAATATTGAAGGCTTTTGTTGTTGAAGAAGGTGGTTTGTATGACATTTTAAGTTTCATGGTTAGTTTGCTACCCTATCAAAGGTTTTTGGACAATCTATTTATACACAAAACCAATTTACAAATGTGATTTATGTTTATTTTCTTAATTTTAGAAATTTTATGAAAAATATTAAGTGCTTACCAAAAAGTATATAATCACAAAGGTGGTAATTAATGTCCCCATCAATTCCTTTGTAGAAAGAAAATATGCGCAGTAAATGTAGTGAGGGTGTGAATTAGAATAACGTACGAGATAATCATCTTAGTAAAACATGCATGTTATTTTACACTTATAGTATTGTATCCAATATTAATGTGACTAACGGCAAAATCAACAAGATTTGATTTTTTATTCTTTTTAACATTGTCCAATATTATTGTATCATTTTTGCCAAATATACCATTAAGGTCGAGCAAGGTCTTTTAAGTAAGTAATTTTTAATGAAACCAGAATCCAAAGTTCAGTTACAAGGCATTACCCAGGTTAAACACTAAAGCTACAACATGAACAAGAGGACTTTGAGATCTTCTATGTCCTTTTGGATGATCTCTTGGTTGTACCACCATTAACATTTTAAAACGAAGTAAACTTTAAAAATTATCGAACGTCGAATTGTAAATGAGAAATGCTGATTTCTTCTTCTTTCTCCCATGTTGTCTCTTCCATTCCATGATTCCGCCACTGAACTTTCACGAGGGTATTTCCCTATTTCTTAACATATGAACCTTCCCGTGCAAAATTCCTATTGGGGAATCATCATAGGATAAGTGGTTCTGCATTTTCAATGATTGATAGTTCATCATGTATTCTGGATCATGCACATACTTTTATACACGTGAAACACATTATGCACTATCGAGAGCTAGGGTGGTAATAGCAAGATGATACGCTATGCTTTCCATCATCTCGAGTATTTCAAATGGTTCGATGAACCGAAGTTTCAACTTTAATTTCTTGACAAAAGGAAGCATGCCCTGTATCAATGCTACATTCAGAAAAACTTTGTCGCCAACTTTGATTTCCAAATCCTTCCATCTATGATCGGCGTAGCTCTTGTGTCAATCATATGTTGTCTTTATTTTGGATCTTATTTTATCAATAACCTTAACTGTCCATTCAACAATTTTTAGACCCAAAACTCTCTTTTCTTAGAATTTGTCTTAATGAATTGAAGATCTATATATCGTGCCATAGAGGGATTCATAAGGCGTCATTCCTATGGTTGCCCGAAAGCTGTTGTTATAGGCTAACTACACCAATGGTAAATAGGATTTTCCATCTACCGCCTAAATCCAAGATAGATGTACGTCATATGTGTAATGTCTCGAGTCTCATGTCCAAGCCGTTATATTATACATATTATTCGTTTTGGGAGGACATATGTCCTCTTACCTCATCATGACTTTCTATCTTATCTCTTAAAATTCGAACCCAATTAATATTAGAATTCAACTTAAGTCTCTTATAAAGTAGAAGCCTTGGGTTCGAATCTCGGATAATGCGATAGAAATTCGTGAGAAGTAAGATCAGTTTAGACTTTTCGATAACTGACAATACGTAAATTAATGGTTTGGGTGCAAAGTCGTATCATTTTTCAAAAAACTACGTTTTTTGTAATTGATTTAGGCCTCGTGCGCAAACTGTTATATCATACGTACTGTTTGCTTTGGAAGGACATTTGCCCTCTTACCCTCCTCATGGCTTCCTATCGAGTCCCCTATGATTTGAGCTTTTTACTCTTAAACCTTCTTCGAATAAAACTTAATGTTTATTTGAAATCATGTCTTTAACCCTTTTATTCCAACTGCAAACCTTTGTACGGATCTCTAATGGTCACAGGACATAGGAATACCGCCGGCAAGAGGCCGTAAGGGAAACGGGTCCAACATACCAATAGAGTGAGGCAGAAGAGGTAGCCAGAAGAAAAGTTTAAAGTAGACAACCCCAATTTATACATATAGTAAGGAGGTTTAATTTTGTAAAATTCTTAATTTATTTAACTACATGTATGCCAGTATGCATCCATTGTCTAGCCATTTAAAATTTTTATACATTTATCAAACAATTTCCGCACACATACTGAGCCTTGACAAATTGGCTCTATTGAGTCCCCTATGATTTGAACCCATGCTATCTGCCTCATGAGAGACTTGAATTTCGGTACCAATGGAACGACTTGGGCACGAGGCTCAAATCGTTATAGTATGTCTTCGTAACTTTTAGTTCTCTCGAATTGTCCATTAAATTAAGGATGATAAGCCGTACTCAATTTAAGTTTCGCACCCGAAAATTCAAGTCCAAATAACATTTAGACCTCGTTCAACGAATTCCATAGAAAATGTCACATTCGGGGAAAACGAATTTCACTTTGGCCGTTTAATTGCAACGTGAAAATGGAAACCGAATTCCAAGGTACAACCACTTTAAACTGCATTTTCTTTATTTTCATAGAAAACAATTCTTATAGGTTTGGTGGATTTTTATTTTTCAACTGACATGAAATTAGAATTTCTTTCTACTTTTACTTATCAAACGGAGGACCCTTAGATTAAAAAAAAAAACTAAGTTAGAATTAAAGAGTAAGACGAAAAAGAATAAAAATTAGAACCGGGGCACATGTGGCGCTCTAATATCCTGGCCATTCATCTTTTTTCCTAAAAATTAAATTTGACAAAGAACATGTGTCATTATCATTTTGAATATGTCGTTCTTTATCCACTGCTATGTTTGGCAACGTGTTTATAAATTGAAGTAAATGAATGATCGAGATATTCCCATGTGAGAATTATGAAATATATGGAGTAAAAATAATTTAATTAAGTCCTTATTTGATATAGATTAAAATTTTATGTCAAATTCAATAGTTAATTTTAACGATATATTTCATTAGATGCACAATTTTTCAAAATATACTAAAAATTAATTTTAATCTACACTAAGTAGGGCTAAAATTGTTTTTTTTAATCATGATATTTATGAACACTTGGAAACAAATTACAATAAGTAAGCATACAACATTTCTACAATACAAAACCCCCAATTTCTAATAAAAAATGCAATCATACTACATGTACATTGTAGTTTACATCAAAGATTTACATTCTTTCACGTGGTTACATTTGCATCATTAATTTTGATCATAACCATCACATCATTGCCCAAATTTCTTTCGAATATCAAGAAAGATGTCAAGGGGAACGTACATTTAGGAGCTTGTTTAAGCCCATTTTTTCTGAAAAATGCATTTTGGAATAATAGATTGACGGACAATGTGTGATTGAAAAATAAGAAAAAATTTAAATTTATGTAGGGCTGTTTGATAGCATTTGTTTTCCCTAGAACTAAGAATTTATTTTTCATTTTCATTTTAAATTTATGTAGGGCTGTTGCTTCTCTTCGGATGCTTGTTACTGCATAAGGTCCCTTTAATCACGAGTTGATAGTTATTGTTCATATTTAATCGTATTTCTATTAAAAAAGTCGACACTTTATCAAGTCAATTCTCGTAAGCAAATAATAAAACTCCAAGCTCTACATTGTAAATAGTTCTACTTTTTAAACGATGTCTTGTTATTTTTAAACGATGTCTAGTTATTTATTTTTCATTTTCTAGCTTTTGCTTTGTTTAATGGGAGAAATTTTCCATGGAAATCATTTTTCCACTTTTCTTCACATGTGCACTTTTTCTTGTTTTCTAATGAATTTACTTTTCCACTTTTTAGGTAGGTTTTGGATTTCCTGCTTTTTTTTTTTTTTTGGTAATTGAAAAAAATTCTAGACACAATTGTAAAAAAAATTATCACTTTTATTGACAATTTCCACCAAAAAAAAAGTCAAACTAATGATATTCGATATGATAATTTAATTTTTTTATTTTTTTGGCATTTGGAACAAATTGTAGACCCAACGATAAAAAAAATATATCAGTTTAATGGACAACTCTCATGAAAAACAAAGCTAAACGGACACCAAACTTTCAACAATTTTCAGGTTAAAATTTATACTAATCAAACACAATTAATTACAATCCCAATAAAACAAATGCTAGGTAATTCAATTCCTTATAATTCATTTTCTTTCCATCCAAATTCCACATTTGTAATCAAACGGACCCGTATATTATTATTTTATTGAAAAATGTGCAATTGAAAAAATATAGAAAAAATTATATTTGAAAAATTCTAGGTAATTCAATTTTCTGTAATTCATTTTTTTTCCATCCAAATTTTACCTTTGTAATCAAACAGGCTCGTATATTATTATTTTATTGAATAATGTGCAATTGAAAAAATATAGAAAAAATTATGCCCCTTTTTGGTACACATTAAAATTTTCATTTTCATTCTTCTACTCATTTTCAACCACACATTCTTCAATAAAATAATATTTTCAATCACATCAATAACTTTTCATTTTTTTCAACCACATAATCTTTATCAATTTACTATTCCAGAATACATTCTTTCAAAATAATGTGGATCAAACACACCATATATTTGAAAATTATGATGATCATGCACGATATTATATTCCATGAGCCGTGCACGTGCAGCCCACATCAGCGGTGCTTTGCAATTACACTTTTACCCTTGAACAAAAATCCCCATAAAATACTACTGTATAATAGATAAAAAAAAAAAAAAACCCCTCTAAAATCTTCTTCTCCAAGTACAACCTTCCTAAGCACCTTAGAATTTCTCATTTTTTGCTCTCCCTGTCGCCGTCTACAAGGTAATTCATATGCATATCTTTTGATTATTTGGTTATTTTACTTTAATCGAGGGTTTTAGCTATCAATTAATCTCAATCATTCACGTATAATTCTAATGTAAATTCGTTTTTTTTATAGTGAGTACATGGTGGGAGGTGCTTCAGCTTCTGGTGCTACCGGAAATGTCGCCGGCGTGAGAATCGTTGTCGCCGGAGATGCCAAGACCGGGAAATCGAGCTTGATAGTTACGGCCGCCACTGATAATTATCCGAACAATGTCCCTCCACTGCTACCGCCCACTAGGCTCCCCGAAGATGTTTATCCCGATCGTGTCCCTGTAACAGTAATTGACACTTCCTCGAGGTCCGCGTCCTCTCTTTATTTTTCTCTTACGTAAATATATGTTTGTTTGTGCGTGTTTATTCTTATGTGTGAACGCTCGTGACTAAGAGTTTTATTATCGCAATATGGATTATGTATATGTCATCGTTTTTGAGAAAGGAGTCAAGTGAGCTCAGCTGCTTGCAAACAAGTGAAATCATGCTCTCTTGTGTATGGTATGTCAAGATTCACTTTTCATAAAATGGGAACAATCATTACATGTGGACTGAAACACTATTTGTGTTTTTTTTTTTTTTTAACAAGAGAAATATCTAATAAACATAGTTACATATAAAGTGATTTGTCAACTCTTCTCTTTTCTAATGTGCTATGAAGCCCAGTTCTTGTCCAAAGTGTGTTGTATCCGTCAACAATACTCCTTGGACACTCGAAGACATGTACTATTTGCATTTTTCTTCCTTTGCATTAGTAATATATTGTTTTAAGTAAAATATTTCATGAATAAAAATCAAAACTAAAAAAGTATTTATTTTTCCAAAAAGGAAAAAAAGTATGAAAATAAAGATATAACATATAAATTTACAATTGTCAAGAATTTAAATTAACGTGCCCTGGCATGTTCTATTCCTACTTTTTTGAAAACTCACGTGTCAACATGTCTGTATCATGTCATGTCTGCATAATATATCACATTTGATATGATGAACAAATACGGACATGTGTGTTGACACGTGTCGGACACGACGACATGCAATTTTTAAAAAAATGTACTGACGCCACATATTGATTAAATTATTTAAAATACTTCATTTATATAGTATACATTTAGTTTTATACTTGTTATTGATTTTTTGTTGTTGAAATCTACCTATTTATTATTTAGAGCATGTTTGAGTCCTATTTTTTTTTTTTTTTGCTCAAAATACATTTTGAAATAATATTTTGAAGAGAACGCGTGGCTAAAAAATAAGAATAAGTTTTGAGTTTGCGTGCAATATTATTTTATTTAAAAATGTGTGGTTGGAAATAAGAGACATAAAAATGTATTTTGGAAATAATGGGGACCAAATAAGGGATTAATAATAACTTTGAGTTGGAAATTTATAATATTTCTATTAAAAAAGAAAAATGACCATGACATAGCGTCCGAGGAGTGTTGATATCCGACACGTGTCTTACATAGACGCGCAAACCTAGTTGAAGTGTCTTTGCAATAAAGCACATTTGAGACTAGATAGTACTTTTTATCCAAATTGCATTTAAGCTCATCAATATCCTTCAAAGATCCCTATATTTTGGAAATTTTATAATATGTATTTGTGATATCTCAAATCAAATGTAACACGTGGAAGTTACTGCATATTCACAAAACAGGGATCCCTACTACGGGGAAAATGTAATTATACATATAATTTGAGTCTACAAGTAATTGGTAGTAATATGTACATGCCCTTGCACATGCTTATGCGTTTTACATTACTATGGAACTCGTTTTGTAGGATTAAAGAGTTTTGTCAAAGCATATGACCTCACATATTGTCAAAGCATATGACCACACACATTGTATATGCTTCTTCTGATTTTGTTAAATGTGTCCATAATCTCATGGATCTGATTTGGATGAAACAAGTGTGCAACTATATTCTTCTATATGCTCCCTGATATGTTGAGTTTAATTTATTCCATAATAAGGTTTTGCCCCTATAACAAGGTAACTGAATGTTTTATTGTTCATTTGCAATTGCAATTTCATGATATTTGTATATGTTAAACTGTTGCTTCTCTTCAGATGCTTGTTACTGCATATGTCTGTTTCATTGTACTTCTTTTGAGTTGGAACTTACCATTTTTTTTGTTTGCTATTTATGGGAAGCAGCCCTGAGAATAGAGGTAGACTCGTTGAAGAGATAATGGGAGCCGATGCGATTGTTCTCACTTACGCGTGTGATAGGCTTGAAACTCTTGATCGGCTGAGTACTTTCTGGCTTCCTGAACTTCGAAGATTAGAGGTATTCCCATTACTTGTTAATGAGATTGAAGTCATGTTGCTGCTTACCTAATTGTTATTTTAGAGCACAGAATTACCTCTAGTTTCCAAAGTCAACAATCTCGATAATTATTATGAAACTTTAGTTTATTCTAGAGTTCTTTTCACCCCTTTAACTAGTGCACTTAATACATTTTTGGGCAGGTTAACGTGCCTGTTATTGTGGTGGGTTGCATGCTAGATAAGAGGGATGATCAACATTCTGTTAGTTTGGAGCAGGTTATGTCACCAATAATGCAACAGTTTCGTGAGATTGAAACTTGTATTGAATGTTCTGCACTAAACCATATTCAGGTAAAATTTAATTCACCCCAGTAATCTATGACCAGTGATACAAAGCCAATTTTATTTAAAGTTGCAATGTCGGCATCTTATATTTGTTGGATGTATTTTGTATCTTCATGTGCATTATATTAGCAAATTATTTTCTTCAATTAATCATTATTGCAATTTATGGCTCCGTTTGTCTTTTTGCTTTCGACCACTTTCAAATGGTTCATTCTTGGAAATTTTGCCAATCTGAAATAGGCTGAGAGACTGGCTTGAATTATATATGATAAGTTTGATAGCTCAATATGCAAAATCATAATTCTGCTAAACATTCATTATTTCTGAAGCTCCCTATCAAGGCTAACTAGTGTAATGGTTGGTGATTTCTTGTTTGCAGGTTCCTGAGGTTTTCTACTATGCACAAAAAGCTGTGCTTCATCCGACTGCTCCATTGTTTGATCAGGAACAACAAGTTTTGAGGCCACGATGTGTGAGGGCTTTGAAAAGGATATTTATTCTTTGTGACCATGACAGAGATGGAGCTCTCTCTGATGCAGAGTTGAATGACTTTCAGGTCACTTCGTTATGATTTTGTTATAATATGATTCTTCATATCTTCATTTACATGTATGTTATGACACTTCACATCTACATCTACATCTACATCTACATGCATTTTTCCTGAAGATTACCAGTTTGCATGAGCCTTCTCTATTGCTGGACGCTGAAATGATTAAGTGCAGGTAAAATGTTTCAATGCTCCACTACAACCATCTGAAATAGCAATTGTTAAGAGGGTTGTGCAAGAAAAATTGAGGGAAGGTGTTGATGATCGTGGTCTTACATTGACGGGATTCCTCTTTCTCCATGCACTTTTTATTGAGAAGGGGCGTTTAGAGACAACATGGACAGTCCTACGGAAATTTGGGTATAACAATGAAATCAGACTCCGTGATGATCAGCTGCCACCACCAATAAAGAGATATCCTGACCAGGCAAGTTACCCTTTGGATGAGCTTAACTATTAGTGTGGATAATCTGAATATATTATATATAGAAAATGTTTTCCTATTTAGTTTAATCCATTCTGCTTATCCTCATCAAATCTTTTCAAGTTGTATGCCAATGTTGCTTGTGTGTGCCCCTTTTTAATACCATTCAGAAACTGTCATAATTCTTTTGATTTCACTCAGTTGATGCCAATTTCAGATGTAAAATTTGATGCATCATAAAAATCTGCATCTGTTGCTAACTTTGATAATGGTTATGTTTGTTGTCTTCAACTACCAAGTTATATATAAAGTTGCTGCCCACTACCAATGATAAATGTTTTGTTATTTTCTGGCTTTTAATCTATTCATCATCTATCTGATGCTAGATGGACTGAGATCCATATAGATCTTTCTAGAACATCACAAAAAGAAGTTTTTCTTCATGAAGACCTCTACGATATTCTAGTAATTCATGATTTAGATGCATCATGACAGTACTTTAGCTTTCTACTTCTATCAGCACTACTGTCAAATCTTTGAGAGTATTTTTTATCATGACATCTCTGGCTTTTCTTTTACTTTCTAAATTTTTATTGTCATTTCTGTAGAGCACGGAGCTGACTAACGGAGCTGTGGAATTTCTCAGAAGAATTTTTGCCACATTTGACATTGATGGTGTATGTGAAGTCTTTTTCTTTAAAATTTGATGTTCTAATAATCATTTTAATATTTAGTTGATATGATTAGAGATTCTGTTATTAAGACAGTTTATTCTCTTGAATATTCCATCATGTGAGCTTTGATCTTGTTTGTAAACAGTTTCAGAAAGTCAGGATGTTTCATTATGGTCATTGTAGGTCAAACAGCCAGTTCCCCTGCATGCATATAAAATGTTTTAGCATTTTGAAGAAAGTTACCCTTTAAAAGTTTTGTGTACAACACCACCTAAGTGTTTGCTCAATTTAATTTATAAAACTTATGTGAAGAATTATACCTAGCAAAACAAGTGTATAAAAGATCTATAAGCTCTATTCCTGATAAAGTTGGTGTCAGCTACATGAATTTTTTTTCACTATTCTGAATGCTTCCATGCTGCAATTCCTAAAATATCTAGTAAAATAAAATATTTTGCAATTACATAATGCCATAACAATTTTGGTCAACATCTCTCTCTTCTGATGTGTTTTAGCGAGAATTTGGTTTAGTGTATGAGAGAAAAAGATGAAAGGAAGCAGAGCGTGTTAGGAGTGAGACTTTATTTAAGAGCAAATTAAGCTTTTAACTGGCTAAAAGATGGGCCTGATGCTAATGGTATTATGTGAATTTTTTTAGTTTTCGAGAAATTAAGGTAAGATGATCAACAGTACAGCCAACCATCATTTACAGTGGGCTTCAACATGTTTGTATAGTTTGGTTTGTAAAACAACTGTGTTCATTTATTTGGGTTGGAGGGAATGGTTTTAGCTCGTGCTCATTCAAAAGAGCTTGCTTCACATATGTTGTAAATCTACTTTCGAACTATATCTCGGGGAGCATTTTGGTATGCATTATCATGGTAGGATTTAGGATTCAATAATTTCAAGTGATTTGTACGTTCTCATGTTTTAGTTTCTATTATTTTCTTATCAATGAGACCTGGTGCTCCTGCTATTTAATTTTAGTTCTCAATGTCAGATGTTGATTTTTTTCAGGATGGAGCTCTTCGTTCTGCTGAGCTTGAGGATTTGTTTTCTACTGCGCCAGAAAAGTAATGTATTCTTCTTTAATATCCTTATGATCTTCATTTCCTCTTTTTAAGAAACCTACATGTTTTCCACTGCTCCTAAGGAGTAAATATTTTTCTATTACATTCTTGCACTCTATATTTGCTTCAGCACACAAAGATCCCTCCTTTTCCTTTCATTTCTTTGGTGTTTTTGGCGCACATAATAAATTTCAACCTGGTAAACAGTCACATGATAGGTGTTATGGGCTTCTGGGGAAAAAAAAAAAAGGCTTATGGCCTGATCTCTTCGCCATTTTCAAGCCGTTTTCTGTTTTCGATTTTTCAAAACAGTAAAAATGCGTTCTCTTTCCTATTTTCGAAAACGCGTTTCTGAAAACAAGTTTAAAATTTACAAAAAAAACTCAAAGTGACAAATTTGTCGTTTTGGGTGTTTTCAGTTATAACTTGGGTTTTGAGATTTTTTTATTTTTCAAAACAATTTTTAAAAATGGTAAAAAGAACACGTTTTCAACAATCTCAAAATGGACACTCAAAACATGAAACTCAAAATGAATTCAAAACTAAAAACATAAAACTGAAACACGAAGAGAACAACCTCTTATTCTTTATAGTCAGCCCGATTGTGAATTGTGGGTTACTACTGAAAGCTATGCAAAATTTTGGCATGAACGATACAGTTGTAATATAACAACATTTATATTTGCTTTCTAAAGGGCTACTCTGCTAGAAGATTATTGAAGACCTACTGCTTCCACTTGAAATGGTGTATTTAAAAATTTTAACTTGTTCTGGGTTTTTGTGTGCTGCTTTCTTGCTTTACAGCCATATCAATCATTTGCTCTTTCAATATGACTTTTTTTTAGTGTTATATCAAAAAGGGGAACTTTTATTGATAATATTGTAGCATCCCAAGAGATGAGTAAAGAAAAGACAATATTGTACAGAGTAGGGGAGTGTCGGAAAATCAGGAGTATCTCACAATGTTATTTTGGAGTGGGTATGTGTTGTATATGGTGCTCATATAAAATGAAACACAAGTTTACAGATCAAAATGGCCGATGCCGATTATCTTAATCCTACAGGCATGAATTGAATATCATAGTGTTTGATTTTAAGCGCAAAAATAATAGAGAAGTGAAATAGAGAAATCAATACAAGAAGCGAAGCAGAGATTTTTATTAATCATAGGGTTGTTTAAATGAAAATATGGAAAACTTTGAGAATGATCTTGCAAGATTATCTGTAGTCAGTTGTATTCTTTCTGAATCTGTTCTATAGAAAAAGCTTTTAAATGAGTAATTCAAATCCTCGTAAAAAAATTTGGGACATGGATGCAATATTCCCCATTATGTTCTTTTGAAATTGCTTTAAACTGAATTTAGTCTGGACAACTAAAAAATTATGAAGTTCAGAAGATAGCAAGTCTAAAATAGTGTGAGAAGGTCAGTTTTGCACAAAAATTATCCATCCAATTAATTTTGAAGTTAAGTGCTTTCCAAATGGCTACTCCTCAGTGCTGAATTGTGTCATTTTGCCCCTGTTTGATTTAGCTAAAAATCAAAATTTTAGTAGATTTTGATAAAAGTTGATGAAATGTGTGTTTGGAAAATTGATAAAAGTTTTGGATCTAATGAAATGTGTGATTAAAGACGAGTTTGAGGACAAAAATAAGTTTTAGAAAATGGAGGCCAAACAAGGGCTTTGTTTCTTGTATATATGTTCTACAACAGTTATTTCTCGCTTGTTATAGATGTTAACTTTCTTTATCTGGAATTCAGCCCCTGGAATGAAGCTCCATATGAGGACGCAGTGGAGAAGACAGCTTTGGGAGCGCTGTCACTTGATGGCTTTTTGTCATTGGTGTGTACATTATGAGCTCAATCGTCCTATGATATTACATTCTTTTCTCACTCAAAACATCCTCGTGGTTGTAACAATAGATACTTGTCAATTCCCAACTTCCAGTATACTCTTAATTTATTGCAATCACAAGTAAATATTCCACACGATGCCCAGAATCCATAACTACTTGCACATGCACATACATGGAAAATTGAAAACTGCATATAACAATTTCTAACAAGATGATAAAATATACATTTATTCTACTGATGTTTGCCAAATTGGCACTCCATCCTGGGTGGGTATGAAATTGCATGATGTGGACATAATAGATGGACTCGGACAAAGGTAGAGGTGAACACGAATGCAGACGCGGACACGGACACATTGAAACAAAATTTTTGAAAAGCAGGACACAAGACACATTGGAAAAATATCGATTTAAATTCTTATATTTTTATTTTTATAGTTTTTGTATATGACAACACATGGCATGTTGGAGTAGGTTTTTGTGCAGAGTTGCAGACTTCAAATAAGCAATATTTTCTCCCTCCCTAATTCGCCTCTCTTTCAGCCCTCTCTCTTCTTCTCTTTCCTCCTCCTCCCCCTCCTCTTCTCTTCTCTTCTCCCGCTCTTATCTCCCCCTTCCCCTTCTTCTACAACTTTTCTTCTAGTATACAGTTTGTTTTCCGTCGTCCGATGTCACATTCTCTGCAAGATGTTTAGAACACTTGTGATAAATTTGGTTTAGCATGTTTTAATGTAACTGAAAAAGTGGACAAGCTTGACTGTTCAATTTATTTTATAAGCCTAGGATCATATCTACTCTTCATCTTGTATGTTATCTTTTATGTGCCTGTAAATTTTCTTTGACAAATGTGTTTTTTCTAGTGGTCCTTAATGACACTTCTGGATCCAATTCGTACCCTGGAGACCCTGATATACATTGGATATGGTGGTGATCCCTCAACTGCTATCCGTGTAACTCGGAGAAGACGTTTAGATCGTAGGAAGCAGCAAATGGACAGAACTGTGTACCACTGCTTTGTTTTTGGACCAAAAGAGGCTGGGAAGTCTGCAATACTGAATTCTTTCATTGGAAGGTAAAATATGCTGCTTATGTGATAAACCTTTAAACTTCTTTTTCTTTGATTTGTTTCCAGTTTCTTAATGGTAGTTGGGTCTTTTTAAACAAGTCACTTATTCTGCAGACTTTTCCCTGAAGAATATGTTCCCACTACCAATGACCGCTATGCTGTTAATTCAGTTGATCAACCTGTGGTAAGTTTCATAAAGCAAGACAAGACTCATAAAATAAAAAAGTTAAATTGCAAGAACGTGGTCTGCATGTGTGGACTTGCATATGCATAACTATGAGCATGGATTTGTACACAATTGTGGTGTTCACTGTATTATGAAAATAAAGGGTACTTTGATAATTGTTAGAAACAATGTTACCTAATAAGCACACCACTATTGTTCACCAAAATGTGTATGGAAATGTAGCCTGACATAAAAATACGCATGTGGTAATCAAGGGTTAGATATATTTAGTTTAAACAATTGATACCTGTGAATAATCATAGTAATAGGTTCACCCTAGAGAAATGTTTCCATTCTGGAAACCGGAGCTCTTCGGAAACTCTATGTAATGTTTTGGAAATTTAGAGGAACTTTATTAACCTTTTTATTTTCTATTAAAATTATAAACTTAAAAGAGGCATTTTATCAAAAAGTTTGGAAGCTTTAATTAGGAAAGAAAATCAAGGGTCCAACCAGAAATGTCACTCAATTATGGGCTTCAACTAAGTATAACAAATAATTGTGGGCTTTAACCCTTCCAATAAAAAATGGATATAAATTGAGAAGTTTTATTGCCGGGATTTACCAACTATAAACTACTTCAATAATGAAATCTAGTTGGGAATTGTAACTTAGAGAATCATTGAGAAAGTGTTATAAAAGGTTTATATTATAAATAGATAGAAATGAGTGTTGGTTAAGTTGGTAGTACTTGTAAATTTCTCGAAATGTGTGGATAAAAAGTGGCTTGAGTGTTATATGCACAATTTATAAACATGAGCCAAACATAGGCTAAATGCTTAGGTTTAAAATTTTGATGTTGATGATGTGATACAGAAATTGGGGTTAATGGAGATATAGATATTGAAGACCATGGTGGGAATGAATCTTAAGGAAATTAATCTGACAACATGAAATGAACTTTTTTCAGGATTTTGAAACCTTATTTGATATGATACTTCTGTAAGATTGTCTAAGGCATTAAATTGAACTTTTAGTTTGACTGAATTGTGTTATTTTGAATACTATATTAATATTAAATAGCTATTTTTAAGATTGAATAATGAGTAATTTATATGAAGTATTTTTAGTTGCATTTCATGTCCTTTTTGAGAAATAGTGTGTCCACACGTCGTGTAGTGTTTCCATGGAACCTTGGGTTGCGCATCATAATGTGCTAGCATTTTTGGTTCAAGATTACTTCTTAGGAGATTAGAAAATCTGAAAAGGTAAAATTTTAGTAATAGAGGAAAACATCAAAATTAGAGTGGATTGTTTGGGGGTTTTTGGGGTGGGGGGGGTGGGGGGGGGGGGGGGGGGGGGGGGGGGGGGGGGGTGGGGGAGGGGGGAGAGAGGATTGGAAATAGGAAAAGGAGAAGAAATCAACTTGTATTTGAGAGAACTTTTGGTGCAGAAAAGCATAGAAAATCCTTTGAGAGCTGATTAATTCGAAGAAGGCTGCAAAATAATAAATCCAACTCAAATGTTATCTTAATTTCTTGCTATTTCCTGAAATGTATAGAGGCGTTAAGGAATTTGTTACTTCAGATGAAGGAACACAAGAAAACTCTTGCAACATGCTTGTTTTGATCAAAATGTTTCAGGATAGTTGATCCGTATTTCTCTGACTCTTATCTTCCTTTTGTGTGAAAATATTTATATAATGAAGGTATGGTTTTATATTTTATGTTGACAGGGAACTAAGAAAACTCTTGTATTACGAGAGATACCAGAGGAAGGGGTGAAAAAAATATTATCCAGCAGGGATGCTTTGGCAGCATGTGATGTGGCAGTGTTTGTTCATGACAGGTAGCTGCTATGCCGTTTTTCCAATTGACTTAAATAGAATAAAATAAGTGATTGTTAGTGTTCTGAGTCATATTGGTAAAAATCACTTCGTGTAGTTGAGACTCCACTATTACCACAATATGTTTTAGCATAACTTGGTTTTGGTGTTTCTAAAATTTTAATGTATTTCATTTGGCATTTTTCTTTTTCTGAATGACATTTTCATTAAATATTTTCTTGAAATCATGTTCAATTTTATTCTTTCACTGTCTGATCTCTCAAATGACTGATATAGTAAAAGATGAATGTATAATTAGCACATTCATAGGAATTCAACAAATATAATTTTTTTCTTGGATAAACTCCATTCAAGCAAGCAAGGGTTTTAGGCATTTATGTTTTGAGGGGAGATCAATTGAAATGCCCAAAGTAAACAAATGAATACAACGAAGTGCTGCAAACAGAGCATAATGCCTCCGAAACTTACCACACTTGCCCCTATCAAAGTCTGCTAACATATCTTGCATAGAGTCCCATGTTAATGTGGAAGGATAGTGGTCATGAGTTATATAACAAGAATATGCTCACGATCATGGTTGATAGAAGGAAAGCATCAAGAGAGATGTACTGATATATTAATAAATGAAACATGATTAACCCTGTTGTTTTGTGTTCATTTTTTAAAGGTCAAGATGATCTGTTTTACTAAAAAGGACTGATTTCATACTTTTTTATGACTAAAGCAAGTAATCAGGTGCTACGTTGTATCATAATCAGTCAACATAACATATCTATCATTTGATTATACCCTTCACATTTATATATCTTGGCAATTACTTTGATTTAGTTTTACAAATTTGTCTATTTGTCAACAGCCAAGATTACCTATTTTGAAAACCTAGTATATTGACCTCTTAATCTCGCGCATTGGTGGTCTTGCCTCTACAGTTCTCGTGAAGCTTCATGGCAGAAAGCAACTGAGATGCTTGTGGATGTTGCTAGTCAAGGGGAAACCAGTGGCTATGAGGCACCTTGCCTTATCATTGCCAATAAGGATGATCTTGATCCTTATTTGACTGAAATTCAAGATTCGACACGGGTATAAATCTTCCCCAGTGAGCACGAGTTGAGGATCTCTTTAACCAATAGTTTTTGCATTTACGAAATCTGACTGTTACGATAACTCATAGTCAGCAGGTTAGCAAAACTGAGTAAAGGGTTTCTCTGTTTTCTCATTAATGGGGTGGGTTGCAAGGAACTTGGAACATGTGATATAGTTTGATTTCGTTGTCAGCTCCTTTCCATTGTGCACAATTCAGGAGTCTTCCGTGTTTAGCCAGTGACATTTTACGTTTATGTAGACCTAGTATGATGGACCATGCACCATGAACTTCCTAGAGCAGAGTTGAAATTGCTGTTTTGCTAAGTCGTTGCTTCTAAACTTCTTGCCGAAGTTGATAGAATTCTGCTATGCTATTTAATAGGTAAGCCAGGACATGGGAATAGAGACTCCTATACCTGTCAGCGTGAAGCTAGGAGATTTCAGTAATTTATTTCAAAGGATTGTAAATGCAGCTGAGCACCCTCATTTGAGCATACCTGAAACTGCCGCTGGGAAAAGCCGTAAGCAGTATCACAGGCTTGTTAGTCATTCCCTCGTGTTTGTATCAGGTATTTTGGTTACTGGCATTATATTACGGCCATTTGGGGATATTAGCTGTTAATCTCTTATAACTCATTGGCAGCTGCAATTTGTGCAGCTCATATATTTTTTTGTTTCATACAAAATGTGTTGGTAGTTCTATAGCTATGTATGGCCCAGAAGGCTATGAGGCTGTAAACATGGTTTTTGAAAGTTTATATCTTCTTATTTTATCTTGGAATGTTCAGATACTGAATTAATATGCCCTAAACTTTTTGTCGAATGACAATACTAAAACCTTGTTTGATCCCCATTTTTTTTAAAATACATTTTCTCTATCTTATTTTCGACCATTCTTCAATAAAATAATATTACACACAACCCAAAATCTTTTCCTTCATTTTTAACCACACATTCTTTATCAATCTACTATTCCAAAATGTATTCTACACAAAAAAATGGGGCTTACTATCTATGCCACTGGAAGCAAATAACTCATGAATGTTAAGCTTAATTACTTCAACCTCAAAACTCCACAAGACATCTTGTCAAAAACATATCCTGCATGAGTGATAGTACTTCCACGTTTTTGTCCAATATGGTGTCACTAATATTGTTTATATTACAGTTGGAGCTGCTGTAGCCATTGTTGGGCTGGCTGCTTATCGTGTTTATGCTGCAAGAAAGAATTCTTCGAGTTAGACGGAAGAAGTAACATTACCATTACAGTGTGGAGGATTTGAATAATTTATAGTGCAGTGCTTGTCCTAGGGTTCTACTGGTTGCATTTTGTTGAACCCGCTATTTTTACACAAGGCAAAATTGTAGTCACTTGTTGCATGTTAAATAAATTGATAGTGACTCAGTTCTCCTGTAAATTTCTATTTTCACTCATGAATGTTGTAAATAGAATCCTAGATATGGCAGGTACAAGACTTCTTAAGTACATGTTTGATACAGAGTACCATGGAGGACTCCATAGAACAAAATACTATTGTATGCTATTGAATCTCTGCGGTATTGAAGTTGGTTTTTTGGTCTTAATGGAGACTTCTATGTTTGGTTGTGATGGTTATTATGCGGAAAACTGTTTGTGGTGGTTTGTAAGAGATGAGAGCGAAGGTGATTGCGGGGAGGGGCCATGGGGGATTAGTGGTGGTTCTGTTGGTTCTGTTTTGCAGTTGGTGGCATGGGGTGGTGAATGGAGGAAGGCTGAGTGCTTTGGGTATGTCAATTGTCGTCTTCCAAATTGTTGAAAATTATTTAATTGACAATCATATAGATGAATCTGATATTTCCTATATCTCGGGCAAAGAAAATATGGATATACCTACATTCTTGAAAGATGCTTTAATCCATTTGAGCTTAATGAACAAACTATTGAATTCAAGTCTGCACACATTAAATACGTCTAATAAAATTCCAATCAGACCTGCGCAATTCATTAGGTTTGTGAAACACAGAGAAGGGAGGGCTGTACAACAAGAAGACTGGAGTCACAGAGACACGAAGAGCTCATGCATAAAGGTGAACCAGGAACGAGGACACTGGATGCCATTTCATGGGCGTGTCACCCCATGAATGCCAAGACTTGCTTAATTCATCTATAATCACTGCCATTTTCATCCGAGTCATAATCTGAAATCAAATTACCATCCATCTCTTCAGATTCAAAATCATACCTATCTAAGTTCACCATATCATCTTTGAGAACGTCCCTCCTCTCTCTCTTGTATAATCCTCTACTCCTATCTAAAAATCCCTGCTTCATCATGCTCCCGTATTTTTCCCTAATTACGGCAAGAGGGTGTTTCTCGATGATCTGATCACGGTCATATGCCTCTCTGAGGACAACAGTCTGCGTGTTCCCTTTTTTCGATATATAAAAAATCCCTGGATGTCTTTCAAACACCTTTGTGAACTTTTGAGGCAATGCCAATGGACTGCGCAGATTACTCACACTCTTCCTCTCGGCCTTCTTAAGAATTGTGAGGTGCAGAAGCTCGTGAAACACGCCAACAATTCTCTTCTCTGAGACATCTGTCCTTGGATCCAAATGAGACGCATCAACGTAAGGATTAGTGTAAGGCAACTTTTGCCACTCATTCAACCACTCTCTACACTTCTTTTTCAACCCAAAACCCCTAGTAAATCCAATAGGAAATGCCAATGCCTGATTTGAGTTCTCAAGATCCAAATTTCTCAGTTCCAAATGGGAGACTGACAAACTATCATCCCAAACTAATAGTTTCATTCCCATTCGGTCATCAGGGAGTCTCACAAAAGAGAACAACTCTGGATGCTTTGCAACCATTTTATTCTCGTAATCATATGGTAAACCCAAGTCCCATCTTAACTGGTCAATAGTTTGGAGAGGGAGTAATCTCTCTTTGGTGAGCATAAGCAACTTTCGCAGCCTATTCAGAATATCCATGTAACACTCTTCTAGAACACAATGCTTTTCGTCATCATATATCTTCAAGGCCTCGGGGGTTAATTTATACCACGGTACTGGGGTACCATTAGAATCCTTGAGATAGAATTCTTGGAAAATATTTGGATAACAACGGAGGAAAGTTGAGAGTTTAAGCTCTTGAGGTAGGCCAAGATGGCCACGATGTTTGGATAGGCCGTAGATTGGGAGAGAATAATCAGGGTGCGATCCTATAATCGACACAAGGGTAGAAGTGGCTTTGAGTTGTATAGTTCTAGAGACTACAGAGTCCAGTACAGGGTCCTTGACCCACTTAAGCTTTACATTGACAAGGGTGCGCTTGTGAATCAGAATATGCTGGTAACAGCAACTGAACAAGGACACGATAAATCTCCTTCTGGCTTTAAACAACGGCTGAGGCCACATCTTTATATTTCAAGAGCAAATGGGCGCTGGGAAACTGAATTATTATAAGTAACTTCTAAGGGGCATTTAATCAAACACTTTTGTATCTCCGTCTGTAGGAATGCAGGTCCAGCGAGGTTAGTTACAGCCAATAGGCTACGGAATTTGAAGTCTATTACCATATTAACAAATAAAAAGACAATTTTGATTTGATTCGTTATCGAAGAGCAAAAAGGTAGCAGAATCAGGAAGAACAACTAAATGGGTTTTTTCGTTTCTCCAAAATAATATGGATCATAATAACCTCGGCAGTTGAATTTCTCCGACCCAGACTGAATAATGTTTCCAGTACTTCAAAGAAATTCCAGTAAGAAAACGTATAACCTTAACTTTCACAAAACAACATTTTGTAAATCGAGACCATGTTACCCGTGTTCATACTTCTCCGCTTGCTGTTTTTCTCCGAACTTGTTCAAAAACTTGCCAACATTTCTTCAATCGAAATTCTAAACATTCTTTGATTTTCAATTGACGAGTTTACAAATATCAACAAGGCACCCGATAAAATACATTTTGGAACCCGTTAGGTGACATATTCTTTAGTGGAAATTATATCTCATGTATTTAAAGATGACAATTCTAAAGTTAACTATTAAAGTTTACGCGAGTATATAAATCATGTATTAACGAAACCCAGATTTGTAGTCTCTCTCATCTCTATCTCTCACGTGCAATCTCTCTCTCGTCTCTCACTCTCCTATTCTTTGCACTGTTGTCATCGGAGTTTCGACAGCAAGACTGTGCACATTTAGATTTGGATGGTTGCTTACAGGTCTGGGGTTATTTAGATCGACGTTCAGATCACTGTCTTCGCTCACAATGGTCTACCTTGAATCCGGGTGGCTACTTACGGGTACGTAATTATTCTGGTTTATTGGTGTTTTCTTTAAAATATATTGTTGGTGTTATAGAAATGGTGGTTGTGGAATGTTGGTGGTGGAAGTGGTTTTTGGTGGTTTGTAGGTGATATGGTGGTGATTGTTCAAGTGGTAATGGCAGAATTGATCTAATGGTGGTATGGCAGGCGACGGTGGTTTGGTTGTTGTAGGCGGTGGTGTTGGTTTTGGTGGACGTGGGATGAGGTGCTCGAAGTGGTGGTTGGAAGTGGTTTTGTGAAGGTTTGGCGACGGCTTTGTGGTGGTTTTTGTGATGTTTTGACTTCGGTGATTTACTTGGTTGCTGGGTTGTTAGTGGTGATGGTGGTAGTGCAATAGTGGTGGTTGTGATAGAGTGTTACAACGGTGGTTGTGGTGGAATGTTGGTGGTGGATCAATGTCTACAGGTGGTGATGGTGGAGGTGTGTAGGTTACAACTATTGAGTTTCTGTGACCAAATATGTTGAATATGTGATTTGTCAAAGTGCACGGGTCACATACCAAAGTGTATGGATCACAAGTCACAGATTCAAAAGATTTGGTCACAGACTATTGGATCAAGTCATAGATCGAAGATATTTGTTTACCTGCCATTGGATCAAGTCCAGGTCCCATGTAACAGGACATATGTCAAAGTACATAGATTACATGTTACGAATTCAAGGGATTTGGTCACAGACCTAAGCGATTTGTTCACAGGATATTGAATCAGGTCGTGGGTCACTGATTCTAGTTATAGACCATTGGTTTATGCCACATGTCACAAATCCAAGAGATTTAGTCACTGATTATTGGATCAGGTCACAAGTTACACGTCAAAGTGCATATGTCACATGGTTTCAGGTTCAATTAACCAAATTTCAACGATGAGAATTCAAGTTACTTGCTCCGATAAGTACTTTGTAAATTACACATGTAGCTGTTTTTCAATTTAAGAAAAATGGGTTTAAATTATACCAGCGCTACTCAATCCCAGCGCTTAGGAACTTAGTCGTCGCTGTGCGACGATCAATTTGTCGCTGACGGAGTGGAGGTCAAGAGATGTCAACGATGCATGGATGTCTCCGAACGGGTGGGAGGTGGTTGGAGTTGGTAGATTAATTTAATTTGATAATATTATTATTTAAAATTGAAACAAAATAAAAAATCTGAGTTTTGAATTTTGAAATTAATCTCTGGAAATTAATTTGGTGCATACTTAACCTCTATTTGAACCTTATTAAATTAAAATTCTTTTTTCTCCCTCTTCTTATCAATTATACAATTTTCAAGAAAATAATATTATACGTAAAGTTAAAAATTTTTATTTCTTTTTCAATCACACATTTTTCAAAAAATTATTATTTCCCTCATTTTAATGTGATATAATGGTGCCCAAATAGGGGTTTCATAGCTGATATGTGATTTTTTTTCTTTTTTCTTTATTCTCGTGTCATTCTTCAAATTTTAATTAATAGAGGCCACGATCTT
>CAIGRP010080791.1:0-24769 GCA_903798385.1 Fraxinus cuspidata | reverse complement strand
AAAATCTCTCTCTCTCTCTCTCTCTCTCTCTCTCTCTCACACACACACGCGCGCACACACACACACACACACACACTAACTCACTGGTCCAACCACTAATTTATCGGTTTGATAAGTAATCCGAGACTCGATATCTCGATCGGGTCGATGTTCGAATCAAGTCTAATAAATATGTATAAAATTCACACAAGTCTATTGATTCCTTCTTCTTTTTTTTTTCACTTCTATCTCTAATATATAAGGGTATATTTTGTAATTTTTTATAATATACATTGCTACTACTAGGCTAAGTTGTCAATTAATTTTAGACTAATGTCATTTAGTTCCATTGGAGTTATGACCCAAATTTATGTAACGCTAATTTGTATTAAATGATAAATGGAATGCAATGGATAACTTAATTTCACATTTCATTTTACATATCACCAGCACCAAATAGATTAAGGTGATGTTAAATAACATTATTTAATTTTATGAACGAAAGTGCATGTCAACCACCCATTTCTACACGGTTTGGCTCCCTTCAATAATTACATTTTCTGATGTATATACATTTCCTACGCAATATGATGAGCTGTAAAGGTGTCTGGAGGTTCATGTAAGTATTATGGAGTGCTATATTTAATTCAAAAGAAAACCCAATTGCAATAACAAATGTCAATTTATGTAGATTCCTTGTCCCTAAAAGCAAACTACTCCAATATAGGACGAGCATGTACAAGTTACCATTATTTAATACTCACATACACAATATAAGAAATTATAATCATATAAACAAATTACTAAAGTGTGCATAAATATTTGAGAAACAAATCTATAAAATAGATCCACAGACAAATATGCCATTGTAACTTATTATATTATAATGGTTATATTGTCACCACAATATTTTTTTTTTTTTGATAAATCATATTTTAATTTCAGTTAAGTTTCTCAATCTTTGCACGTAAAAACTATTTTTTAAAACTTTTTTATGTCGTATTTTTATTTTTAATTATCCATTAATTAGTACGTCTCGTTCTTGATGATAATTTAAATTAAAATATTTTATTTTCATGTTTTGAAATGAGGGAAAAATATTTTTTTACACTTTTAAAAAAAAAATTATGATGATAAAATAAGTTGTTATATGTCATTTCAATAAATTTTTGGATATAAAATTGTTATCAAATACAAAATGTGTTAACTAATGAAAAGTTCGAAAATAAGAATGATACGAAAAATCGTTAGAGACATAAGTATTATAATGAGCAAAGATTAAAAACCTTAGGTACAATTAAAATGTTGTGCAAGAAATAGAAATTATGGTGTGAATACAACTACCCATTATATTAAACAAAATTTTCCACCTAATTTTAGTACCCTTCAAAAAAATGATTCATAACCTGTGATGATATTCCAACCATTGACTTACAACCAATATTATGAGATAATCAAATTTATGAATGAATATTATTTTTAATACCCTTCGAAAATAGATTCATAACTTCGGACGATGTTTCAATTATTGACTTACAACCAATATTATAAGATAAAGTATCTTTAAATAATTACTTATACTAAAAAAAAATGTTTCAATATGTTACAAGGATTTTATTGGCTAGCACATTATTGATCCTAATTTTTCATAAATCAAAATTTCTCAAGTATAAATCCTTCTACATTAACAAAAGTACTCATGTACTTAAAAATAATTAAGGAACAAATGGTAGAAATCTCACGACTCATCCTACCCAGTGCTCATAAAGTAAAATATTTTTGTAACCCAAACTAATATATTAACCTTGTAGACCTAACACCTTTCAAATGACATTTTTGTAACAACGAAATAGAAAGTAGTTTAGAAAAGCTCAAGATCTCAGTCTTATGAGTTGGACAAATTTGGCCTTGGCTCTTGCAAGTTTATTAATAACAAATGAAAGATACAATGAGATATTTACCTTCAATTAGAAAATATTTTCGTTATAAAATAAAAATAAAAAAATAAAAAAGAAGAAGAATTTTTTTTTTTTTTAATGGTCATTTTATATGCACTATAAACCACTCAAAATTTATTTAGGTATAAATTTTGGAAATTATATTTATGAAAGCATTTATATTTGGCCTTTTCTCATTTTTATGACCTCCAACTTAGTGTTTGTTCACGTAACATTTAAAAATCCAACAAATGGTATAAAATATTGGTATCTGAAATCTCACCGCCCCATAGACATGGGTTTGTTTTTCTTTTTCGACAGTTTCCAATTATAGACAACTTTCTTATTGAAAGTATAGCTAATTTCTTAATTTTTTAGTATACTCCTATTTAATGTGGATTGCTATCAACAAATATGAATTACTCTGATTTAATGTATTGGTATACTAAAAATATGTAAAATATATATATTTTTTCAATTATATTAATTACATTTTCTTAATCTGCGTTAAAATGAAAACAAACATATTTTTGTGAGACGGAGGAAATATATTAATAGAAATTGACATCTATTGTGTCGGACTTGTTATCTTCTTAATTATTCTTTAAATATATTTTTAACATATTGGCACGTGACTTCTTTCTAGTTAATGGGAAGACTTTAAGGTATAATGCATGAATATATAACGATGTGTCGACATTTTTTATTTACTAAGAAGAAATGATGTGTACAAGAAGAAAAGTGAAAGGAGATATATATTTTGTGCCAACTAACTTGAACTCATACCAATATTATTTTTAGTTGGAATTACATGTTTATTTATTTTGATGCTAAATTTATATTCTTGTGAGAAAGTCGTCGTTGCAAAAGATCCGAGTTTCATGCGCCTTTGCGCAAACCTCGTGGACTTAGCCCACTTGCACCATGTGACTTCAATATATTTTAATGTATAAATTAAATTTTTATTTTTATTTTTCATGAATAATGATATGATATCTTCATTTATTCAGGGTCCTACATGAATTTTCACCTAAATCTTGTAGTCAAAATGGCTCTGGTTAAATCTCATAAGCAGTCCATGAACTTTCAGTAAAATTTCAATTGGGTCGCACTAAACTTAAATTTAATTTTAAATTTCAGCATTTCATTACATGTCACTTCCAAATTGATAAAAAATGCTTATTTTAAAGAACATAACAAGTATTCTTCCACGTAAACGTTGTGTGTTGTATACAACTTACCTCTACACCATGTTGTAAAAGTTCTTTGTTTTTTTTTTTTTTTTTAAATATCTCGTCTTTTATATTTTTCATTTAAAGTCATTGCCAAAACTCGCATTTTACCATTTTCATTTATATGGTGCCATATAGCGATTTCACAAAGTGTAGTTGTCAGTTAAATAACTTTCATCAATTTGAAGAACAATAGGTGATAGAATATGAGTCGTGAATTTTGGAACTAAATTAAAGTTTAGTGTTCATGCAAATAAATTTATTCAAATGGCTTTTCATTAAAGAAATAAAAAGTTAAATCGTAAGCAGAAAAGAGTAACGAAGTAGGAATGATGTGGGAATAAAATAAATGATGGTTTTGGGATTGGCCAGGCCTTAGACGTGAGTTTCACAAACAATTACTAGAATAAAATAATAACACATAAATTAAAGTTAATAAAATCAATAGGAAGTTTTTCACCAGTGGTCCGCAGCCTTTTGAAAGTGTGGCACTCATACTCCAACCCACATTTCCTACGCTCATATCCCCACCTTTCATAAATGTGCCGCTCATGTCTTGGAATAATCGAAAGCGTATATTTGAGCACATAACGACCAACTTATACTCATTTGATGTCTGAGCTGAAGCGAGGGGATCAACTTCATGAATATTCTCATATATGAAAATTGAAGTTAGTGATGGATTATCTTGTAATAATAATAATAATAAAAGTTGACTTGCTCGTTTACAAATCGATTGCTCGCATTGCTTTCCTCATCTAGCTAGGAAACTAGCCTTGTACAAGGTGATTCTTTGCATCAAGAAAGAAACAAAGAAAAATGTTTACCTTTGCTTAACACATGCAATTCAAAGTACTTTCTAAAGAGTTTAAGTTCCTTACAAGACTCTACTCTATAAAGCTTAAGCAAGAATGGGAATTCCTCTTAGTAGGTCATCTTGCCTTACAAATTTATAGTCTTGTTGCAGAGCTATCCGTCTAGAAGAGAGATTCACTCTATAGTGTTGCCACACAAGATAAACACGTTCCTGACTGTTGGTTGAATGAATTGAACTTCTCTTCAATCAATTGTCCACCTAGTGCAAAAAACATAGTAAAATAATGCGACCCACAGTTGGTATGCTTCATGTTCCCAATAAAAGAAGAGTGAGAATCTTTAATTCATATTTGACTAGATTAACTAAAAAATCCTTAAGAATGATGAAAAAATATAAAAAGATATATCAATAACAAAATTATAGGGGTTGTATTGACGAGATCCAACGGTGAAAGATGTCCAAAAGAAAAATCGCTTAGAAGTCCAATGACCTTCAGTATTGTATCCTACCCTTGATCTAGGAGCCTTTACACCAAGCAAGACTGCACTTATCCCTTTCTTTCTCCATTCCTCTTTCATCTTCGCATTGTTCCAATAGAGTTTAAGGAAAAGTCATTTGAATTCCTACTTCACCTACTCGATGAAAGAGAAGGAACTTTTTTCATCTCTTTGTTTGTGGATTGGATGATTTATCTCAACACCATGAAAGCGGGGTTGTTCAAAATGATTCTCCAATTCAAAATTTCTCACGAATAGAATAAGATGTTCTCTTTCCCTGATGGAAAAGAGTTGTATACATAACACCAAACGTAAATAATGATACTTCAGTCTGATCAAGTAAATGAAAAATATGGATTTGAGTGTGAAAAGTCCTCTCTCAAAGATGAGGTTCTATCAAATCGTTGGTTTTCATTTACAAAGGAAATTGATCATCGTAGTCGACTGCTGATACGATGCATCTCACCACCACTTCCTCAACTAGAGTCCACGATCCTTGGAGTGGGAATGCTAATAGAATTCTTTCAAATATTATAATATGTGATGTCATATGGTCATTTAACGTTCAAATAAACGTGTTCCATTAGCCAGAGATATGGGTGCCGCAACTTTATAAAGTTGAGGACATGATTGCAATGAATAGTGGGTTGGGACACGAGTATTACACTTACAAAAGGTTGGGGACCTAGGTGAAATTTACACATAAAAAAATTAATGCATAAATTAAGTCAATATAATCAATAATACGAATAGGGTGGGGGTAGCGTGGGACCTGGCTTGCTACCTCTGGAATATTGACTTTTCTCTCTCCAATTCATTGGACTTTTGTGCTAGCTTACTTATACTCAATACATTCCTCGTTGCCATCACCTTAAAACTGTTCGTTATACAATTATTTCACACAATTTTATCATATTCCTCCATTTTCTATATCTTGTTCTTCTTCTGTTTTCTGCTTAATAGTATCATAATCTATGCAAATAGCAATTTTATTTGTGTACGTATATATCTTTTGATCGTCATTTTGATATAAAGCTGGATTTATTAGATTTTCGTATTCCGTAGCTACAAATTTATAAAAATCGTCGAAACATGTAACTACACCCACTTTTCTTCTTCAACCTCAAAAAATATAAAAAAAAAATTAGTTGAATTTTTCCATTTAATTTTGATTCGCAATGCTTTTTGGATTATCGTTATACTGAGTTTTATCGATCTGGGTACGATTCAGAAGCTCGTGTAGCAAAAACCATAAAAAAAGCCTGCAGATCATGTAATTTCTATCCTTAGTAGAGTTACTCGCTGTCTTAATTATTGAAAAAAAAAAAACCAAAAAAAAAAAAAAAGTTTTAGATTTGATTACATCGATCGGAATGCCGGAGTTCGAAGTCGGAACACCAACAATGTCGGCGCCAGCGACGCCAGGAACGCCGACGCCACTGATGTCTTCTCTGCGCATAGATTCGCTATCTTATGATCGAAAATCAATGCCGCGATGCAAGTGCCTTCCAGTTGATGCACCCACTTGGGGTACACCACATACCTGCAGCCTCACCAATTTCTCCGTGCCTGACATCTCTCTTACTCGCAAGGTTAGACCAATTTACTTTACACTTAGATCACTTTCTCTCTCTAAATATATCATGAACATATTTGATTATTGATGTTGGAAATTGGAATGGGGTCCTTTCCTCCTCTTTAATTCTCTTCATTCAATACCACACGAGTGCACACATTCTCAAAAAATACATTGTTTCAAAATTTATTTTCAACTATATATTTTTCAATAAAATAATATTTTTCATCACATCAATAACTTTTACTTGCTTTTTAACCGCATATTTATCATCATATCACTATTTAAAATACATTATTTCTCCAATAATATTCATAAAACATACTGAACAGTCAGTCATTTCTATGTTACGCATCCTATAAAAGTATGATTATGACATTGCTTTTAAATTAGGTGATTGAACGATGTGAAATATATGTTAATAAATTTTTATCGATTAAAGAATTTTCATCAATTTAGGAGATGATAGTCCAAAATATTGTTGACATTTGTAACTAATTTGAATTCAATGATCTAATTAAAACAAAATTGAAGTTCATTCTTATAATCGAAAAACAATTGAAATTCAATCACCCAATTGAGATTTTGTTGAAAGTTCCCTTATTAACCACCTAGTTATAGACTCGTATTAAAACCAGTTCGAGTCCGTTCAAGAGTTGGTCCACCAAAATGAATGGGTCGTGTCGTGTTTGATTGACTAGCTCAATAATCCATGAAGGTTCAATTAGTTTGCTAGATTATACCTGCTGCGAAAAGTGCCAAGAATCCTCCAATAATTTCTGTAAAGAGTATGGATAGAGAATCTGTACCTTTTTGTTGTATAAATTAGGATGACACTTTTTCATCATAATAACAGAGGCAAAAACCACTCAGAAATTCATTAAAATTTGTCAAAAATGAAGGAATTAACTATGTCAATATAATTTGGTGTTAACTGTAGCTGGGAGCAGAGTTTGTTGGGACATTTATCCTGATATTTGCTGCAACGGCCGGACCAATCGTAAACCAAAAGTACAATCAAGCCGAAACACTTATAGGCAATGCAGCATGTGCTGGTCTTGCCGTTATGATAGTGATTTTATCTACAGGTCATATCTCGGGAGCTCATCTTAACCCGTCTCTCACTATAGCCTTTGCTACACTTCGCCACTTCCCATGGGCTCATGTACCGGCCTACATAGCAGCACAGGTTTCGGCCTCCATTTGTGCTTCCTTTGCACTCAAAGGTGTTTTCCATCCTTTCATGTCCGGTGGTGTTACTGTCCCTTCTGTCAGCACCGGCCAGGCTTTTGCCCTTGAATTTCTTATAACCTTCAATCTGCTATTCGTGGTTACCGCTGTTGCCACTGATACCCGCGCTGTGAGTTATCAATTGAACACCAACATTCTTTTCTTTTTCCCTTTCTTCAAATATTACAAAGTAATTAATCCTTGTTTACAGGTTGGAGAATTAGCAGGCATAGCAGTTGGAGCCACCGTTATGCTTAATATTCTTGTTGCAGGGTGAGTAAACGATCCTTTTTGCTTCATCTTCTTCCTGAAAATAAAGTTAAATGAAAAGGTGAAGAAAAAAGGGCACTAACTAATTGTTTTGACTCTCTTTGGATTGGCAGACCATCGAGTGGTGGCTCAATGAATCCTGTCCGAACTCTAGGACCAGCAGTTGCAGCAGGAAATTACAAGGCAGTATGGGTATACCTTGTGGCGCCTACACTTGGAGCTCTTGCAGGGGCAGGTATTTATACTCTCGTTAAGCTTAACGGAGAAGAGGAAGAAGCCCCACGCCAGGTGAGGAGTTTCCGTCGCTAGACAACCTTGTCAAGGACAGCTGAACTATGATATTTGTGTGAATAAAAGCAAAGGACGAAGACTTTGCCGGTTTGAATAAATTATGTATGGTGATGTACTCAATTGTATTGTAGTATCCAAGCTTATGAAGGATGCAAACATTTTTATAATTTTTCTGTACTTTGTGATGTATTTGGACTCTGACAAGGAAACAGTTTCATGATTGTGTAATAATATGTATGATCTGGTAAACTATTGGCCTATAAGAAATTTGTGCATTTATACATGAACTTAACTGTCACCCCAGCACCTCAGCGAGGTTAAATCCTCAAACTGATAACCTAAATCCAGTAACAAACCCCCTCATGTATGATAACTAAAAGCCACAACATGCTCAGGTCATCGGGCACTCCAGTAACAACAAAACCTCGAATCCATGGCGAAGCTCAATTGTGCAGTTTGGACAAAGCATGGGAAGATCCTCCAACCTTCCTCATAACATCTGAAAGAAGGGGTACGTCTTCTTCTTCATCACTCACACCGTCAATGCCAAAACAAATTGTATGCGGAAAGCAATCAACTCCCATCCTCCCTCCCAACGGAGTGTCAAAAAATTTCATTAAGCTAGCAGGCACCTCTGGCACGAAAGTATATTCTGTTGGATGTAAGCTTTATGCACATGAAGAAATAGGAAATAATGAAATGGTAAACACGGAGGCAATGTCTCCATTACGTGAGTATAAGGATCCCGTGCCATTACTATCCCCTGTAATGGATATATTGTCTGCATTTGCCATGTAATCAGTCACTACATTTCCTTCTCTAAAGATGTGTAAGATCCTGGACAGCAAATCATAGCACTTCTACTCTCCTCAATTATGAACTGCAGGCTATACGATCGACATGATTAATCTTACACTGGTAAAACTAGAAAGCAAACGTTCAATCAATAATTTTACTGAATAAGAACACCAAACCAATGACAGAATTTGCATATTTAAGCCAGTGAATGGATGTACACGAGCAAATCCACTGTAAAATAGAATAAATATTGCAAATAAAAAGATGAGGGATATCTTCAAGATCACGAACGCCCATGTCTATGAATAGCATATCAAAAGTAGCATCTAACCGTGCAGCTACAATGGAAAATGTCAATTAGCATTGCTTTTGGACATGTACTAGGAATTCAATGCATCTTTATAACATTACATTCTACAATACAAAAATGTGCTACAGGCTACAGCATGTATTAAGTGCCACCTACAACACTAGTGAAGCGCAGTAAAGATCTTTTAGTTGTGTAGTGATCTCTCAAGTTATGATTAGCGAGTGACCTATCAAATGTCGCTATCTTTTAGTTGTGTAGTGATCTCTAAAGTTATGATTATAAGGTGACACTTACACCATTAGTGAGTAACCTATCATATGTCTCAAACTTAGCAAGTTCTCCATTGGTGAACACTAGAGCTCAGTTCAGGAGGGAGATCAGCAGACCATGTAGCCGTATCTACCAAAGGTCCAGTGAGGGCAAGATAGTTTCCACCTGCACTTTTTGGCATCTTTTTCCAATTTACCTAACATTCAGAAATTTGAGTTTAGTGGACATTAGATATAGCAAGAAAATATTTGTAGTAGAAGTACACAATTTATCAATGCAAATGACTACAAAATGCTGAGATTTTTTAAGAAAATGACGAACACATAGATTCAGACACTTATGACCTCCGCATCGGGGAAATAGTCCTGAAGGGTTGTAGGCAATAGCCTCTATGGTTTAAAAGAAAAGATTTTGTTCACAAAAAGTGAGATTGGCTATATGCTCTGGTGATTTAAGCACCGTTGATCCGATTTCTCTACATTTCCCTACCAGTGTGGGATGAAGGTTGTTGAATTTGGAAAGCTATGAGTTGGTTGGACCGAACTATGTAACCTAAGGAAGGAGGCAAACCAACCCCAAAAAAGCACCTCCCTCCCGGCTAGCGAGTGCAAGAACGGGCGTGCGAGAGAATAAAACTGAGCTTCCAGGCTGCAAGAAAGATTCAGACGTTAATAACCTCCTTAGACTCAGTGGCGGACCCAGCACAAAAGTTCAGCACTGGCGGACTGAATGTTGATCGTTGACCATTGACCGTCGAAAATCAGCAATCGTAAGAGCGAGATCGTTTATATTTAATTAAAAAATATTAAAAATTATTCAATATCTATGTAAATGTACTAAAATGTAAAATTTATATATATATGAAAATATAATTCAATATAATCCAAAATCATCTCGTAAGTATGCCATCATAATATCATCTCTGATATTAGGATCATATGACTCGAGGGGGGACGTTTCCATGGATCAGAAACAGGGTCATCCACATTAAATTGAGCCCGAGACTTCTTTATGTTATTGAACAATTCAAGTGCTCGACTAGTGCGCAGAACTAGATGCACATTTAGAAGTAGAAGAACTAGTTATGGACTTCCGTTTCGGTTGAAAAAATCATTCCATAATCTGTAAAAATCGTTTAAATTAAAACAGTATCAATCTAATAAGTAATAAGTAGTTAAAACTTAAAATCACTCCAACAATTCAACACTCGTTACACTCTAACTGTCCAATCCAACAACAGACAACATCTAACATCTTAACAAATCCTAAATTCATCCACAGTTTTCACTAATCACTAATTAGGAGTCACTACCCACTAGTTACTAGTGTAGAATATGTACAATTCATATCATACCGCCCAATTACACCTCTCTCTTTTCTTTGTGAAAATTCACCCAAAATTTTTCAATAAAACGTTAATCAAGTCAACCAACTTTTCATCTAAATCTCTCTCTTAGTGGAATCTGAGAAAAAGAAGAATGGGAAAGTGGGTGTAGAATTTGAGAAGAATATAAGATAGCTAATACTCAAGAATTTTCATATGGACTTTTCTTGAACAAACTTTCCATTCTGTTTGACTGTCGGCGAGAAAGACGAAACTTTGTTTAGCCTAAGGTTCAGATCAGTGGCGGCCATGGCCGGTTGGGATGAAGAGGCACTGCTCATCGCCAGTCTTCTTGTTGAAGACACCCTAGATCACCAAATCAAACACAAGAAATACTCCAATTTACAGAATATCAAGACCCCACCTACAAATTCAACAAGGTGTTAATAGCACTTGGGATTCATGTAAATAATTTTCGTTTTCCAGATTCATCCGTCGGTGTTTGCTTTATCTTTTTGAAGAATTACCCTATTGATCTTTTGAATTTCTAGAAAACGCAGGGCTCAGAGAAGGAGTCCTGCTGAAAAACAGCCCATACTGAAAATATGGCTTTCTTCTTCCCTGTCTTCTTTCTGCAATAGCACCCGGCGCTCAGCATATTGAAGACTCCAACAGATCCAGCACGGGCGGTCGTGCCCCCTTGCCGGGTGCTGGGTCTGCCCTCGCTTTGACCCCACACTTTGTGAATGCGAATAAGCCTCCGCTCCAAAAGGTTAATCTAGACCTCATAACCCTAAAATTTACTAGACACTGGTTGTTGGTAGTCTTCTAGTTCTTTGAAGCAATATCAAGCAAGTAGATAATAGGTAAAGTGAGTGGCATCGCAAAAAAGGAATTTTTTTCCACGAAGCAGTTAATTGCCTTGTCTTTAAACACTTCATCCAAAATCTCCATCTGATTATGGGACGGTGTTGAAGAAAAGTGTTAGAATTTATGTTGTATTGGTAATTCTTAAGACAAAAAGATTATTACAAAATAATATAATTGTTATAAAAAAAAGTTATAAAAGTCAATGAGTCTTTTGGAGGGTTGTATAAATAAACTAGGAGTCTTTTGGTTCGAGTATGGAACAAAGAGAAAGAGTCGCCGAATTTACGCTAGCCGTCGTCTAACTGATGCTTGAGCGGAAAAAGCAGAATTATTGTCGCCTGCCTATCGCTTTAGTGATACACCTTTCGATCGCCTGTCGCTAGCATGACGCTCGAGCGACGATTTTATACGTAAAACCCTATTTAACGATTTTCAAGAGTTTTATATATCCTATACTATCTAAATACCTCTTATTATAAATATCCAATACCCATTACTTTTTGGGGGTAGTTGATCATTATTTTACATCCTCGCAACATCATTCCAAGACCCAAGAACGCATCAAGCCATTGAGATTAATCCTTTGATTCTTGAGATCAATAAACCACAAGTTGAGAAAAATATCAAAGTCAAATCATCCAAAACACCCACGTTCTAGATATAATCAGGAAGGTAGTTTCTTAATAGCTTTTAAGAATGCTGGAGTTTGAGGGAGGCTGGACCGGAAGCACAAAAAGAGTACAAGAACAAGGTGTTCTTGGCGATCTACATGAGATAGACAATTCCAGAAGATCGGGAGCAAGTGTGAATGGAGCACGTTCCAGCGGGTCTTGGAGATTACATGAATTAGATCAGCGAATCTAGTGGATTTTCTATGCTGGATCATACTGTAAGTTTGTATTGTCTATAGTGGAAACTATTGGCTTGGTCCCTGAGTTTTTTACCCAGTTAAAGTTTTTGTCCGTAATTAATTCTTTATGTTGTTTACATTATAAATTTCATATAAGCCGGCAATTCAACATAGGGTAGTAAATTCACGTGAACTGGATCTAGATTAATTAATTATTGTGACTTATTGCAGTATTGATCAACAATAATTTTTAATTCCACATTATTCACCTATTCATCCCCTTGTAAGTGATTTTAGAATCGAACTAGTAACTTTCAACGAGGATGTGAATATAAAAGTGTGATCAAAGCAGAGAGTATTCCTCCATTGTATTTTAGTGAATTAGAAGTGCTTTCATTCTTTTAGGCTAAAGTCATCGATTGTTGAATTCAAAGGACATGCATGATAAGTAGAGAATAAAAACACCACACTTGTCCAGAAAACGCTTTGCACAGAGCCCTGATGGTTGCATTTAGTTCCCAAGTGCCATCCATAGATGAATCTTCATTTTGTGATACCGCATCACTGATTTCAGAAAATCCATCTTCGCCAGCACCACAATTCACCATGAAACGACCGTTGGGCATCAATCTGTTATTAAGCTCCAACCATGTAGCAGCCTGTTCAAGAAAGGAAAAGCACGTGAATTGCAAGCAAATCAAGAAATGCTAGCAACAAATTATAGAACTTGATATCTAAAAGAAAAGTTTTTCTATTCATTAAAAATTTATGAAATATATTCATATAGAGATTTAACGGTTTCCTATTCCTAACAAACTATTTACTTAATTTTCATTGTATTTATCTATGAAGAGGTCTAGTTATTTTCTAGCTAATGAATCAATGCAGAGGAGTCTTGTGTGCTAGAACCAAATGAGGATTGTTTAAGCGTTGACATTAGGAAATGCTAGGATTTCCATGTCAACTGCGTCAGGATGATTGGCCTTCCACACAAAAGCGGGTGGATACAAGGGCGGAGCTATGAATATAATTTAGTGGGGGAATCACTTAAATATGAATAAAAAATTAATAAGACACTAAAAATATTATAATTCCTTTTTGTGATACATTGCAATTGTTTTCATGCTACAATATCGTTAAATATATCATGGCGATTACACATGACAAAATTATCATTCATTCATTGATCTCGAACTCAATTGCAAAATCAATTCTTCAAAATGTTTTCTAAGGTAGCAGACTACCAGTAGTAAGCAAAAGAATGAACGTTCAAGTCTCTAGCATGTAAACTAATGTGTAAATCTTAACTTTTTTGCAACAACCAACTTTTGTACAAGATCTCTGAGGCCTATTAACCATACAAGCTCTTTGACAGGGCCCTAGAAACTAGCAAAAGATTTGGCTCTAACTTTTCCCTCTTATTTCCCTTTTAACCATTTTTTTGGGAAATAAATGGCATTCCTTATTTTAGATGGACATGTTGCCAAAACCGAAAATAAACCGGATCATCTTTAATACCAACTGCGGCTGAGAAATAGCAATCCAATGCTTTGAAATTCTTGAAAAAGTTTAGTTAACAGCGCATTGAGGGTTTCTGAATTCATATTTGGACTATAATACACTCCAGCATATTTTGTGGTTCAATGCAACACGCAGCGTTTACTACATAAGAATGGGAATCAGAATTTTGGGTTCTGAGAACCTGAAGAGTAGCGCTAGTTCCCACCCAACCTCCCACCCCCTCCAAAATCCAGAGTGGCAGTTGCCATAACTGGAGCCTATGTGGCTCTCCCCATGGGTGGATGGTTGATAGGCTTCATTGCTTAAACATGAAATGGGATCCCCTTTTTGAAAACAAATTGGCAGCTTTTTGAGTTAGGCTGAGTAATTGCATTGCATAAATGGCTTGGAGGTAAAGATAGGCGTGAATGAATGTGACCGCTCAGGTAGGCATGCAATGGATGCTTCAGTGTCATATCATTAGCTTTGCATTAAATGTTCCATAAGTTCAAATTGAATGCAGTCTACCTGATGAGTACTTAATAGTGTGAAGAGTTTTAAGGGATTGACTTGGTCTTCTCAGCATGACTTAAAAAGACAAAATGGGTGAACAGTATGCTTATTTTCTGCTATTCATAAATGAGTCAACAGGAACTAGAAAGCTGTTCATGATTTTTGTATTTTTGAGTTTCCATATGCAATTTCTTGCATCAGTTCGTGTCAGAGCCTAGATCGCTCCTGTGAGCATGAAGCCAAGGAAACGCAAAACTGCTAAGTACAATAGACTATGCCTATGGGTGTGACTGCATGACGCAGATTGAGCAATAGTTGGCTCTAATAATAAGACGAACTAATGCCAGTTGGCCTAAGAAAAAGGAATCTGAATCCACAACCAATGCCAGAGGAGCACAACAACAACCAACAGACTTTGTTGATTTTCCCACTGTAACAACGATTTTACAAGCAACTTCAATGTGGCTTAAATCTTGAGGGAAAATAACGAAACAATCTGATTGTTTCTGATAGCTTTGTAATTTGAATACTCTTATAGTAGTTTTTGGATCCCTCTCACATAAATCTTTTATGGTAATTTTGAGCTTAACTCTTGGATTTCGGTTGCTTTATATAAATAAGAATACTAAGGTCTGATAAAAAGAGTGACTTACGGAATGAAAACTTATGCCTTCTCAATTATCGTCCAACTAGCGGTATTCTGTATGAATCAACAAGTCCAAATTCTCGGTATTCTGCATAAATCTACGAATTTTGATGCCATCGGAAGATTGTTTGTAAACTCCGTGTTTTTACGATTCCATACATGTTGCCCTGCATCAACCAGAAATCCTTTTTGACCGGTTTGATGTTGACTCTAATGCTATGTTAGCTCCTAGGGGTGTCTTATGTTGATACGTGCACGAATAGTGAAGGGTTTAAACATTATGTATTAGAAGCCCCCAAGATAACTTGTGTAGAACAGAAGCGATAAATACTTTGACTCACAAAGAATAACGTAAAATATTCGTTGAATCATTACAAGAATACCGAATATTTGATTTGATCGACAAATCATTGATTCGTGCCCGGACACTAATTTGGATTGAAAATTGGAGAAAATCTCAATAATTAATATTTTATTTCTATTAAAAAAAAACCTGCATTTGTCATTAAGGCTTCAACCCTTATTTATAATAATTACAAAACCTAATTAACGACTAATCCTAATAAATGACTAAATCTAATAAATGACTAATACTAATTAACCACTAACATCTGGAAAATAACAAAAATTAAAAGTCCAAATAGGAATTGCATTTTGAATTTATTTAATAAAGAAAATACTAACTAAAAATAATTAAAAACTCAATTTTCATCATTCTCCTCCTATTGACAAAGATTCATCCACGAATTTTGCAATGTGTTTTTCATCCAATTTCTCATAACAACAATATTTTACTTGATGAATTTATAGGACACACAATTGAAAACTTTTCGAACGAAAGTCGAACTATAGCAAATATCTCAAGATCCTTGGAATTTCTTGTGTGGCAATTAAAACTAACTTTGATTTCTTCATACCACCTACCTATCAGAGACATTGACATTATGCTCTTCATAGAAAAATAGATGAAATATTGTAACTGTCATCACACAGATTCTACATTCTTCAATTTCTTCATCGAAAATCAGGATCCATCATAATCATCATTACCCAAATCCACAAATTCTTCAATTTATTCGTCAAAGATTGAAGGACCCTCATAACTGAAATCCAAAGATTCTTCAACTTCTTTGTCAAAAATTGACAGATCATCATTGTCATCATCCAGATCTATATCCATCAACTTCTTTGGATCGAAAAGAATGAAAAGATTATCATCATACATCAAAACTTTTGTCATTGAATTCCATGAATACTATCATGAATAAATCTCGGTTTGATACCAACTGCTATAGAGAAGCAGAATGATAGAATAAATATGAACAACACATTATCAAAATTTCATTGATTCCAAAAAAATATTGAAACAAGATCACCTTCTAGTTTCAGTTGATTCATAAGAATATCAAAAATTTAGGCATCAAAGAACTCTTTGATTCGCACACAAAATAAAGAATTTAGATTCGTTGATTTTAAATATCGAATACCGAGAATTTATAAAAAATCTCAACAATTAATATTTTATTTCAATTCAAAAAAAAAAATTCCTTTGCCAAAAAGGCTACGATCATTATTTAAATAATTAAAAATCCTAATTATCACTAATCCCAATTAACCACTAACATCTAGATAATAACAAAAATTAAAAGTCCAAATTGCAATAGAATTTCAAATTTATTTAATAAAAACATTAACTAAAAAATAATTAAAAAAGAAAAGAAGAGAAAAAAAAACACATTGTCTATCGACTATTTATGCAACAACAAAAAAAAACCACACACACACTTTTTATCTATCAATTATTTAAGCAAAAAATTGCACGGTTTCCATGAAATTTCTTAGTAAATTCACCAAATGCCTTCATCGTTGAGTTTGCACTATATAGCCCAATCTGATCTTTGGACCTCCAATACCAGTTAGCTTATCCCTTTATCTAAATACCAATATCAGCTGTAAATCTAACATGCATAGGAATCACTCATCGTATACATGGTTGAAGCAATGTTAAAAATGTTTTATATTTCCTTTTTCTTGATAATTCCACGTTTTTTCCTTTGAAGATGCACTCATTCATAAGAGTCATGTAATCCTAGTAGAACTAGATTAAAAATGAAGAGGTAGAAACAGATTAACATAACTTGAGGTGGTGGCAAAATATTTAACTTCCTTGGACTTGTCTGGAGAGGTCATTCTATAATAAATAAATGGAGAAAATGAACCAACCAGTTCCAGATTTATTGAACTAGAGCTTAGCTTGTTTATAAAATCCATATTTTCCCATTTCATTTTATGGTTTTTATCAATGACAACTGTGTATTATTATTCTAATTATTCAACACTTTCTAAAATTTCATTGCATAATGTAACTCATATTTTAAATTTTAGATTTATAACTCAAATTTAATAAATTGTAGTAGTTTCAGCATCTGTTTTTTTAAGGTGGAATTAATTTTATTCTTTATATTTTAATAGAAATATATGTTTTCAGATGGCCAATACTCTAATATTACATATCCATTTACAGATGTTAAGTTGTAATACATGAACAGAAGCACTGACAAGTCATTTAGAAAGTAAGTGTTAGTATTCTTCAAAAGAGTCCTTGAGATAAGCGTAAGGATCAATATAAGGGCAGTATAAAAGTATCCAGAAGACTTGTTGCAAAATTAGAAGTTGGTAACAATAATAATATTAGAGTCTGAGCATCACGTAAAAAGAATAATTATTAAGCCCAGGGTTCAATGGGTACCTCCTGCAACTGTGGCAAAACCTTCCCATCAGAGAACAGATCAACAATAATGCCTGAAATGTGTGCACCAGAAATAAGTAATTGATTACATGAACAGAGAGTAAAAGATATATCCTTCAATATAACTGTTTGTGTGTTTGTTTATGTAGGGTGAAAAAATTTTATCAATTATCAAGCCAACACAAAAAAGTGACAGAAGGATGTCATAGATGACACCATGACATTGAATAGTGACAAATTTAAACCTCATTCACTGTTGAATATGATGAGTTGCTATCAAGAAAGGATAATTATCAGCAATGTTTCCATTCTAGGAAAACTAGCCAACGCTTAAACTACATAGCATATAGAAGAAATATTTTTATTGACTGTCTAAAGTGTATATAGTATTTACCGGCATATCCTCCAGGAACAGCAACAGATGAAGATAAAACATCACCAATGTTAACATTAAGTACTCCACCAGCCATATTTTGCTTCTCAAGATCAGACAGCCCAAGATATTCTCTAGCTTTATCTATTAACTGTGTATCAAATAAAACAATCACATTATTAGCTTCCGATATCAATTTCCCAATTGCCCTAGCTGACTTTTGAAGTACATGAGTCAAAATGTTATTACTGATAGAAGAGGTATTTGATCATTCGTGCTACTCATAAACCAAGATAGTTATGGAATTGTTAACTCATGCTTTTCACCCCAATGACAGGAAATGAACAAGACTGTTTACGAAAAGCAATTATTTCATGAAAAAGTTCAAAAACGATCTAACAGCTTAGTTCCAAGTAATTCCAAGAATAGAAAGATAGTTGAGCATTATTACAATTTCGTCTATCTCCCAGCCCTCGAGCTGCAATGAAGGCCATAATTCAAGCATCAAATGAGCAGCCGTTCCTCCTCCCTGAAAAAGTAAAGACAGTTTTAACCACATCTACCAATTCACCTTTTTATCAGTTTTATTCCCGAAAAACCTACTGTAAATATCGAAATCACGTGCCTAGCTATATTACCAAGCCAAAGATTGCAATGGGACCCCTTGGAACCACAGGTGGCAAGGTAGCAAACTCATCCTGTATTTTAAATGCATTAATACCTTGTGAAGTATGACCATAGGAGGCAAAATTTTGTTAATGAAATTCATATAAAGGGACATATTTTTTGAGTAAACAAGTTATATAGTTTCTCCAACTACACCTTCTTTCAATTAGGGAAACATATTTGAAAAACCATTCAACACATGAAATGAATGAACTATACGAGCCACTTAGAACATGACAAAGCAAGTTAATTCTAGCATAATTTTCATCTCATCTTTCCTGAAAGCAACAGAAAAACCCAGAATGTCATTTTTGATAGGTCATTAGATGATTCAACCTAGAACACAAATCCCAAACAGTATCAAGAGGCATTTTGCAATGGGAATCAAAATTTTGTATATTTGCAAACAGGGAAGTGTTTAAAAAGACCTTCAATGCTCAACCAGAATAAAGACAAAGTCATAATAAAGTTTTGAGTTAATAAGATATAAAGGCTTTTCAATATCCTACCTTGTACCGAAGTGTCACAAATGCTCTACAATATCTTAAAGTGACATAACCAGACATTTGTTATTGCAGTAGATAAGCTTAGCCCTTGTTTGAGCTCAATTATTTTTTTAAAAAAAATTGATTTTGGAATAGTATTTTTTGAAGAATGTGTGCTGAAAAAGTAATGAGAATTTTTGGGTTTATATGTAATATTATTTTATCGGGAGGATGTGCGGTTGATAAGACGTGACAGAAAAATGAATTAAAATTTAACGGGGCTTGGAGCAACTACAATACATCATTGGCAATAAGAGAAACCAAACTATCTTATCATTTATCTACGGTGCCAATTGCCAATCAAGGACAGCAAGTGTGATTTGAACATAGATGAACAAAGAAAAGGAATGAGTAATTTTTGGCAGTGGGAGATAATACACTTACCCAATATGAACCAGTCCATTTACTTCCTTTGTTAAGAATGCTGTGAACATTATCTGCAACAGTACAACAATAGCAGGCATGAAACAGAATTCCCGAGTATGTACATCCCTTTTTATCAATAAAATACAGTTTCTGAAAAACACAACCCACCCAATGAGTGAAGAAAGATAGAACACTAATTGAGCAGAGGGAAATTATACATACTGGTAGAGTCGAGAAGCAGAAGCAGAGATTTAGGAGTGTCGAGGATTACAATGTGGTTGTAACCGCTCCGAATGGAAGTCAGCAATTGGAATTCTTCTTCTTCATCGTGTTCTTCTACTTGCTGCTGCTGTTGTGACGAGCACCAAACAAATTTGGCTGGGTTCGTTTTTGAATGAACATATTTTTTGGTTTTGTTTTTGTTGCAGGGGGGCAGTAGATGCTGAACATTGCAAGAATATGAAAGGGTACACTGAGGAGGAAGAGGAAATTGGATTTGGGGGAAGAATTGCAATAAGCTCATTGCTTCTGTAAGGTTTCGGTCAGTTACTGCGCTGTCGAACTGTCGATAGATTGATTAGCTTGATTGATAAAATAAAATAAAATAAAATAAACTAAACACCGGCAAATCGAGTCTGGCGGACCAGGATCAGGCCTGTATATAAACGAGTCCAGGTTCGTGTTAAGGGGAGGCTAGTGCATTTTTGGTAGGCATTTTGCGCACTTTCCACTCATTGCTAAAAGAATGATTTCTTAGTAATAGTAACACTTCGTTGACATCCAAATTTGATGGGACCCAAGCCTTTATAGATCTTGACTTCTCCTTTAGTACTCATCCACATTATCACGCTTGAACAAACATGTTAAGAGACATATGGTCACTCCAAAAGGATGCGTAATGATTATGTGCACTTCAACACTCAAGTTAAATTAACGAACAATACATATTGAGTGTAGGAATAAATAAAAAACAAGAAAATACGAGAGTTGAGTTTATATTACAAGCGAAAAGTTCAATAACAAAAATTAATTTTCTTGATTACCTTCAAATGGAATAAAAGCCGAGCATTTATGGGCAAATGATCTTTGAGCCTTTTGGATACTTAACATGTGGCTTCATTCCAACAGCTTATATGTTAAGCTTAATTATTCACATTGTTACGCCTCGTCACCGAGACTTTAAGTCAATGTGCCACGTGGCAATCCATGTAAACAAAAAGTCAACAGAAAAGTCAACAAAAACCCAGGTCATCAAGATGCAAAGAAATTATGTAGATACCGATGTGCTGCCTCAATTAGCAAAGCACCACACTTGGGCTGAGGCACTGCCTAAAGATATGAAGAAATGAGCTGAAGCCCCCTACTTAGAAGATCATCTCCGAGGCTCTCAATTTATCCATCATAAGCCGACGTTGTTTCTTGCAAAATATTTGAGTATCTTTTAAAAGTAATTGACGTAATAGTTGTAATAGAATATTTTAGAGTGTTAGCCTATCGTGTAGGGCGGCTGACCCCTTATTAATGTATTAATTATATGAATAGACAATTATGTGAAACCTCAACTAAAGAGATAAGGTCACGTGGTTCTGATCCAACGGACACTACGTCGGTCAAGACAGTATAAATATATCATCTTATTAACTTAGAAGGGGTTGGAAAAATTTGAGTTAGAATTATCACTTTCTCATATCTTGAACTCCCAAGTATAGAATCAAGAAAAAATATTGACAAATATAAGTAGATGATTTTCAGTTTTCATCATACACTTGGTAGAAGAATTATATAAGTAGATGATTTTATAACTTACAACACTCTTGTTTTCTATCATTCCACATATTCTAGTGATATCTTTGGTTATTAGTTTTGGTCCTCGTTTGGTGATTATTGATAGCGTTATCATCTTTTGTTTCACCTGTCGGAATTCGAACATTTTTGTCTTTCGTCGTGAAGCATTTCTAGCGTCCAAATCTGTCTCATTTATTACTGTTTCTCATATAGAAAGGCACTGGAATTGGTTTGACATGGCGAGAGTGGGCTCGACATCTGTTGACTCATTTTCTGGAGTCAACAGATTGGCGCTGTCTGTGGAAACACAAATAGTTAACCACGAAAATCTCGTGGGGAGAAACCGGTAGGAGATACCTTGGAAGAAATTTCCTAAACCTTGAAAGGGAGTATTCTTGAAGAAAGAACTATTGGAAAGTCTAAGAGATGACCATATGTATCTACTGCTCGTTTGATCCTTGAAGAAATGAATATTTGGTCGAAAAAGGTGTCTGTTGATATGAGTTCAAACAGTGAAGAAAATGCACATCGAAGGATGAGGGAACACTTTGAAGAAATGGAACCTTCACAGGCTGTCCCAATTGCTCACCCAAGGCCTCACCAACAACATAGACGAGGTGGGTCAAGAGGAGAGGGCAGGATAATAGCTAGACTCATTAGAGAAGTCACCACAATGGCTGCTAACATAAGAAATATAACCCAGCAGAATACAGCTATGCATGTGCTATTGATGAGCATGCAGGGTCGAGGAGGATACCCAGTTCTTCCATACGCAGCCCCTGGAAATGCATTCCAAAATCTGCTACAGTACTACCAAGAGGAGGAAGAAGTTCAAAGTCAAATGGCAGGGTACTACCACAACAGGATGGAAGCCCCTAAGAGAGAGAGGTTGAGGTTGACACCTCAACTAATTATGCTTCAGAACAACCTCATGAGAACCCATTTAATTTCCCTCCAAATTATGAGCCAGAAGACCTACCTTAGAGGTCCGCAAGTGTCTTTGATAGATTGAGCCCATGGTTGCTTAGAAATAGGCAGGCTCGACCTCCTCCTGCACCTAGAAATAGACAATAGGAGCCTCTCCCATTCGGGAAACAAAAAGAACCAGCTTGCCATGAAGAACCTCTAATTCCTCCCCCTAGAAATAGGCGTGAGAGGGAGGAGCTAGCCAGAAGTGAAGCCAAACCTTCATTCCCTCCTGCAAGCCCAATATAGGGAGAATGAAGGCTTTGATGAGCCCCACAGGTCCTATGACCTCAATGATGATGATGACCATTCACCATTTTCTCAAGCCATTAGGAATGCTCCCATGCTAAAACACTTCACACTACCTAATATTCCAAAGTATAATGGGAGATGTGACCCCGCGAAACAACTTAACAGTTTCAAAACCCACATGAATCTGAAAGGAGCCACCCCAGCTATGAAGTGTAGAGCTTTTCATTTAACTCTGAGTGGAGCAACCGAAATCTGGTACACCAGGTTTCTAGAAGGAAGCATCCGAAATGGAACGTTCCTTAAACATTTCGCTACCAGTAAGGAAGGCGAAAGACCAATTCAACGCTTGCAAGATATGCAGCAACAGTAGGGCGAGTCTCTGAAAAGTTTCTTATCCCGCTCCACTGATGAGATGACCTACTGTGTGCAAGTAACAGATAAGGAAGCTCAAACTGCCTTAAGGGGAGGTTTGGATGTGAATTCTCTCTTCTAGAGGGATGTGCAAAACAAGGATCCTTCTACGTATGATGCCCTCCCGGAAATGATAAGACACGAAATCCTCCATGAAGAATTGATAGTTCATAGGAACAGGGCCAGCCAAGGACTCTCCCCTCCGGAAATACAAAGGGAAAAATGTCATACCTCTCATTTAATGGATCACCAGACCCCTTTCAATCACAGACAAGCGTTAGCCGCCACGAAGTTCGATGCAGTACCCACTTTAGCTTATGAGGAAGTGAATCCTGGTGCAGAAATGCATCAAGGACAACCTTATCAGAGGTACCCTAAAAAGGGAGGGGTAGAGGACGAGGCGCTGAACCTAGAAATAGGGATAAAGCGCACGTTTATTGTAAATATCATCATTCCTATAATCACCGCACGAAAGACTTCTGGGACATCACTAGACATCCCCAGAACACAACTAGAATGATCCCCCAAAGAGAATGGTCCCAAAATTCTATTCTCTCCTACCTCATCCCAATGGATAGGGGATCTATCTTATCAACCGCCCTAATTGTTCGTTCAATAATTTCAAGACCCAAAATTCTATTCGCTCCGACCTCATCACAATGGATAGGGGATCTGCACTTCCTACCATAAAGAGCTTCATATGGGGCCATGCCTATAGTAGCTTGGAAGCTATTGTTGTAAGCAAACTCCACTAACGGCATATGTGTTTCCCAACTATTGCCAAGGTCCAAAACACACGCCCTCAACATATGTTCAAGAGTTTGAATGGTTCTTTTCGATTATCCATCCATCCGTGGGTGATAAGCAGTGCTAAATTTCAATTTCTCCCCCATGGCTCATTGTAAGCTTCTCCAAAATTTCAATTTGAGCCATATGTCTCTATCTGAAACAATGGTGACAAGAATTCCATGCAATCTGACTATCTCTTTAATATATAATTCTGCGAGCTATTCCATATTAAAATTTACTTTGATTGGCAGAAAATGGGCATACTTCGTCAAACGATCAACTACTACCCAAATAGCATTGTGACATCTTGCTGATCTTGGGAAGCCCACCACAAAGTCCATCACTATGTGTTCCTATTTCCATTCTGGAATATCCAACGGTTTCAGTAGTCCTAATGGCCTTTGATGTTATGCCTTGACCTGCTGACAAACAATACATTTCTCCACGAACCTCTTCCAATATCTTGTTTCTTATGCTTTCATCCTTAGGCACACACAACATTCCTTTAAAAGTCAGCGCGTTATCTGCAGATATTTCAAATCCTTTATGTTTGTTTGTACCAACTTCAGCCTTAATCTTCTACAAAAATGGATCTTTATCATGTGCTTCATTGATTTGATCCCGAAGAATAGGTTGAATCATGAACGTTTTTACTGTTGCTGTAGTTTGGGCCGGCGGATTGATGACTTCTAATCTCAATTTCTCAAAGTCCTTTATCAAGTGTTCCTGTACAGTAGGTAAAATTGCTAACTGTGATCTTATCTTCCTTCTTAGGGCATCTACAACTATGTTAGCCTTACTAAGATGGTAAAAAATAGTACAGTCATAATGTTTTACTAATTCCAACCATCTTCTCTGTCTTATATTCAGTTCCTTCTGCGTGAAGAAGTCCTTAAGACTTTTATGGTCTGTATAGATCTCCCACTTCCCACCAAAAAAATAATGACGCCATATCTT
>CAIGRP010080784.1:0-14920 GCA_903798385.1 Fraxinus cuspidata | reverse complement strand
ACTACATCCAAGTCTTACATACCAGCAGAATTACCTTCCATGACATCCTTACTTGAATCATCCCATTCACTTCCAACTCCAGCCGAGTCAATAAACCTGCTTAAACCACCACAAGGAACCCCAACTCTACCTGAGTTGTCAAACTTGCTCAAATCACCATTAACAACATGATTAACAAGATCACAACCAACTCCACCTAAGCTACTATAAGGTTTCCCAATATTATTGTCCAAATTACCACGAACAACCTAATCACAACCAACTCTACCCGAGTTACCGCTTACTAAATCATAAGCTGCAGCTGCTTCCTCCGTGATTGTCGAACCTTCCAACACATTAACCGGGACTTTCTCCATCCCCTTAACACAACCCGAGCACCATTGCTAACTTTCAGAACTCTACCTCCACTGGTATACCTGTACCCTTTTGAATCAAGAGTACTCAAAGAGATTAGATTTCTATTTATACCTGGAACATGTCGANTCCCCTTAACACAACCCGAGCACCATTGCTAACTTTCAGAACTCTACCTCCACTGGTATACCTGTACCCTTTTGAATCAAGAGTACTCAAAGAGATTAGATTTCTATTTATACCTGGAACATGTCGAACCTAGCCAAGTGTTCTAACCGTCCCATTCAGCATTTTGATTTTGACATTAGCAATCCTAGTTATTCCACAAGGCTCATTGCTTCCCATCATCACGGAACTCTTTATAACTGTTTCATATAAAGAAAACCAATCCCGATTTGAACACATATGAAAAGTGCAAGCTGAATTAAGAATCCAATCCTCGTTAGGTTGGAGTCACCTTCAATAATTGCCAACAAATCTCCACTGTCGTTCTCTTATGCAAGATTAACATTACCGAAATTTTTGTTCATCCTGATCTGTAGTAGCAAAGCTCTCCCGCCACTCATAGCAATCTCTCTTCTTGTGCCCCTTGTTGTTACAATACCAATAGACTATACCGCTGTTGTTATCCTTGACTCTACCCCTTCCATACTACCCGTCTTCCTCTCACGAACAACAAGACCATTTCCATGAACCTCAGAATGAAGACCAAATGTTTCATCTTCTCCTTAGAGTAAAGCGCATCATATACCTTGTCAATTGTAAGAATACCCTGACTATAGAGAATGGCATCTCTAAAAGTCATATATGAAGGCGGAAACGAGTATAGGAAATATCAGCCCTAGATCCTCTTCATCATACTTAACCTCCATTCTTTCCAAATTAGCGACGATTTCTTTGAACACTGATAGATGACCTTCGAAAGATCCTCCTTCTATCAAGCGATGAGAATACAAGCGTTGCTTCAAGTGTAACTTACTTGTCAAGTTCTTTGTCATACAAAGCTACTCCACCTTTAACGTCAATATAACGACATGTTTCTCCTTTACCTCGTCCTGAAGAATATCATTAGAAAGATGAAGATGTATCTGAGATAAGGCTTTCCAATCGTTCCGTTGTTTCTCCTCCACAGTCATTATTGTAGGCATCCTATCAATCCCCAATAAAGCATCATCAAGATCCAATTGAGCAAGAACCGCTCGCATCTTGATTTGCCACAATGAAAATCTACTATTGCGATTCAAAAGCGGAATATCAAATTTCAAAGTTGTCAACCCTGAACAATTGACCTTGTTCCAACCTCGATTTAATAATCAATTTGGACCTCCCAAGAAATTGCCAAAATACCACTTATTATGAACTAACTCGATATCAAAAACGTTTCGATATCACTTTTGAGAAACCCGCCAAATAATTAAAGATAAAAATTATGAACAATATGTTTAATGGATCACACAACAATCAAGAAATTATGGAAGAGGAGAATTTATTATACCAAGAAACAAACAATTGTCTTACAAGATTTGATCCTCTCAATCTAATCTAAACAATTATCTCTTGTTTGTAATGTATACAACAATGATCCAATCGTTATAATATCTCTTGAGTCTTTCCTTTTCTCCTTCCATTAAGTGCATATACCTTGTGGAGTGTTTATAGAAGTCAAATCTTGAAGTTGTGGAGTTCGAGATAAAGAAGAAGTTCCAAGATCCAAAAAAAAAAGGAAAAATCGTGATCAAGTTACTGTTACAGGGCCTGGGCGTTACTCTTGCAGCGCTTAGGCTAGGTGCAGTGCTTGGGCACTAGGTCTCGAGTTAACATTCTAAAACATGATTTTTTGCTATCCAAAAGTCCCTTTTCGAGTCAAACTCCTAATTATTATTAAAATTTGATCTCCACAACTTAGGATTCTAGAAACCCAAGTACCTTAGACTTCTTCCAATCAATCAAATTCCAAATCAAATGGAATCCAATCAACCAAAACTTCTAAACTAAGAATAAACAAGCTTCCTTTATGCAACAAACTTCTAAATCACAAAGAATTTTTGTCATAAAACCTAACACAAACAAAGCATTATTTCACACAAGGCTAATATTATGTTGGCTAAATCTCAGGTTCCATACCGAACACTTCCTCTATTAGATGCTATTTTGTTGGACAGATCAAAATAAAAGCAAGTAGACACAAAGCAATTACAGTACATGGAAATGGATACAAAGAAAATTTATACGATACAAAAGATTAAAATTTAGCTTTATTTTCTTAATTGTCAATAATATTATTGTCCAGAATTAAATGCAATTTTCCCACTTGTAAACCAATCTGTAAATTTTCCTATACATGTAGCACGGTAAATAGACCCTTAGAATGACTCTTTGTTCTTAGTATGAATAAACTGCATCCTGGCCGTGGGAGCAAAATGTAGATTGAACATGTTAGAATGTTTCAAATCCCATTGGTTTGTGCTTATAAATTTAGTATCAATGGCTTGGATTTTTCTACGTAAAATTAACTTGATCAACTAAAAATTTCAGATTTCAAATACAAGTTTTGAATGACTTTTATAATATCAGTTAGTAGTGTATTTGTAAGACAAATTTCGTGCATTAAAATACAGAAATCGTAACAAATTATATTTTTGAGAAATACAAGTGGATATTAATTTTCTTAGAACAGTAGAATTGCAAAATCCTCTGATTAATGATATGAATGTTTGAAGAAGAGTGGCCACGTGGCTTGAATTTTGGACTTCGAGATTTGTTGAAAATTTGATTTGTTGAGAACTTGGCGTGTTCGGCACTTGGATTTTCACTTTGGGACTTAGGACTTAATTTGATTTGATTTGATTTGAAAAAGACCTTGATCTTCTTGAACTGGTTTGAAATTGCTTGATTTGAAGAAGATTTTGATTTTTTTTTGTCCACGTAACTTTTCACTTTTTTTTACACGTAACTTTTCACATTTTCTTCTTCTTCTTTTAATTGTCATTTTATTCTGACTTTTTTTTTGTTAATTATTGTTGTTATTATTAATATTATTTTTTAGTATGGTTGTTTTAATAAAATCAAAACTAACATTCTTCATTTTTCTTTTCAGGGATTCAACTTTTGAAATAAGTCAAAAATTTTGAAGTTTGAGATTTTCTTAGTATAGAGTTTAAATTTTCATGCTACAATTATCTTAGAAGTTCAGACAATATTTACTTATGAACAGACTCAAAATTTCAAACCTTTTCATGCACAATGAGGATCAAGAATGGCTCTTTCGACCATCCAAGGTACTTTGTGTTGAGGACCAATGACTGGTTCCTTCGACCATCCAAGACACTTTGTATTGAAGACCAATAATTGACTCCTTCGACTATCCACACTTCGTGTTAAGGACCTAAAATTAGTTCTTTCGATTATCCAAGGCACTTTGTGTTGGAGACCATTGACCGACTCATTCGATCGTCAAATGCACTTTGTATGGATGACCAAAGATCAGCTCCTTCGACCATCCAAGACACTTTGTATTGAAAACCAATGACCGGCTCCTTCAGCCTTTTAAGGCACTTTTATGTTAAGTACCAAAGACTGCCTCCTACAACTATCCAAGACACTTTTTGTGGAGGACCAATGACCATTCCTTTGACCTTTCAAGGCTGCAGGCATTTACATATTTGAGAGACTCGTAATTTTAGATAATAAATCTAAAAAAGTAAATTTTAAATAATTTAATGTCCAAAATTTTTTATTGTTTATTTTTCTTCTGTTTACTAATTTTCTCTTTTTTTTCTTTTTTAGGATTGACTGGACTAAACTCTAATAATAAAGTGTATCATGAAATAGAAGATATCATTGAGTTTAAAAATCAAGGCAAAAGTTATCTTTATTTTAAAGATATTGATATGAAGTATCATGGCCAATTCAACACATGAGGTGAGCTCAAACTTAGCATCCACAAAAAGCGACATCTCCTTTTTCTGATCCTTTTGAGTCTTTGTTGGAATTGCTTATACCTATCGTGAGTGAAGGCCACGAGAATTTGGATGCTACCAAGTCTAGCTGTTCTAGCAACCATCTTCCCCTTTTGTGTCTTCTGTCTCATCATTCCCAAAGCATGGAGCTCATCTCATGGACAGTAACTTTTGAAAGGATTGAAAATAAAGAAATACGATGAGAAAGTGCAATCATCAGTCATGGAGAGATTTCTTATCTTTTAAAGTTTTGGGAGTGCTATTTGAATACAAAAACTCTTGCTCAAGATGAATCATTGAGAGTTAGCTTCTGTATTAGCTCTACAGCAAAAGATTATCATCTTCCAAACTCTATCTACAGAGTTCTTTATGAGGTCTGATGTCCAATTACTAACACTTTTGTGATCGCAAGTGATGAAATTGTCATTTCTCTTTAGGACATCCGTGAGATTAGCGGACTTTCAAGCATGGGTGATTATTATTAAGAAGTAGTCACAAGCCTTTCAAAGCCGACAAATGATCTCCCTAAGTCTTGCTTATATCTTTTTTATGTTTTCTCATTAATTGCTAATGAGAATAAATTTAACTGCGTTACTCATGGTGCTTGGTTGAATTCTTGTTTTGAGAAAATGGTTGTGTCCATAATCCTCGACAAAACAAAGCTTATAAAACTGCTATGAATTTAAATCCGTTCAAAAGGCATCGGCAAAGAGCATCAACAGAAATAAGGAGGCCAGTGGTTGTAGATAAGACAAAAGATATTTCTCATAGAGACTAAGGTCATTGGAATTGTCAATAACTTTGTCTATGGAAGATGATGAAGAGTTAGAAATAGGAGTTTTTCTCTCTCCGTGGTTTTATCGTTTCGTTCATCCCTTTGGGAGAAAAATATGAGAGTTATGACTTTTAAAGCATCTTCTAAGATGGCTACCGGGTTCACTTACGGTCTAGTTTCTCTCATATTTGCAAGTATTTATGAGGGACCTACATGACTGTCTAATTGCTTATCAGGTTGGGATCTTGGCAAAATTTCGGATTCATTTCCCGGACACTTCATTTTTGCTTAGGTTGGAACTTATTTTGTCCGCAAATATTTTTGATCACGTAGATAAGAATTATTGTCGCCCTATTTTTCGAAGATATACAAGTACTTTCAATGGTTTCCAATTTTAGGAAATTAATGCCATTAATTATCGGGACCTCGATGTTGAAGACTTTTTCTAGAATCCACTTTTCCCATTGTCTTGTTCTGGAGTTGAGGGATGATGTACCAAGGTCCACAGATTCTTCAAATTTTATGATTGAGTATTCAATTTGGATTTGTTTCTTATTGTCGAGAATCTTCTACATTCATTCTTGAAGTATATAATCCTCACAGGTTTGAGAGACAACATGGCTTTAGGCAAAAACGTTTTGGTTCATTAAGAAAGTTGGATATTATTCCCAATGTAGTCAACATGTATCATGTTTGGTATCTTTGACTCTGACAATAAGTGGATCTATATTTCATATTTTGGAGTATGTGAAGGATACACATCAAGAAGTTGATACAGAGTGTAGAATAACAAAGTATTGCTAAATCTGACTAAGGTTAAAGTGCGGGTTTTATCTTTTAGCGAGAGTCATAACTTTGTTCTTGATCTGACTTCAAGGAAAACAAACAGGGTCATAACTAAAGGGTTAAACCCACGAAATGTCATTCCCGAAGGGTCTTTTCAAAAATGAGAACCAAACCTTCGAAATGAAAAAAGTATTAAGAAAATTATAATTATAATTCACTCAACAAAGTTTGCATCCACCTCTGAGCCTGTTGATAAGATAGCTGAATCGATTTTGATTCCAGGTCCCAGTTGTCCTAGAGATCAAGCATCTCACTCAAAACTCTAACTCTAGAATATGAAAGTTTTGAAGATCGGGTATGATTTTTTTAGTTTAACACACCATTTGTATTTGATCTCATGTAAAATTTTAGGCTCCTCTTTCTCAAATATATATCATGGAGTCATCGGTACGACCAATGCTGCCTTAAGCAATTTCAAGTCCTTTGAAAGGTGACCTGGAAACTTTGAACATTAACATCAATCTCTCAAATACACCATCAGATGGCGGATTTTTAGACATGTCGTCTACAACACGAAATGCAGATACGTTCTTTGTTCTCCTTTGTCTATATTTTAAATCATCTTTCATTTTTTTCTTTTATTTGTAGGTTTTCCAAGTGTTCCTGAATGACATAATTTTTTCATAAATCCAAAATTTTCTGACGATCAGACTGGCGAGAATGATGGAATAATCAATGAACTTCAAGGAATAGATGGTACTCATGATTTTTGCGGCTCCGTTTCAAATGTCGGAACACCATTAATGCCTTCGATACTTAACGTAGATTATTTTAATAATGAAGATGAAGTGAATTCTAAGGATTTGAGAGCTAACATTTCAGAGATCAATCAAGAAGTCTCAATTGTTCCATCTTCATTGATTTTAGTTAACATTCTTCCTTCAAAGGCAAGCAATCATGGGGATATGCCAATTTGTTCTTTCACGCTTGGTCTTCCACCTGAAATAACTGAATAGTCCTCTTACTTGAGGGTTACTTTGCAAGAAGTCGTGACTAATTATCTTCAAAAGTGTTTAGGGAGGTTTTGAAGCATGGATTTTACAACATCCGATCTTGGTGGGATGAAAATAATTTAATTCTTCAAAACGTGATTACCAACTTATTTTGCATAGATCCAACACCTTTGATGAAACGTATGGGTGTGTTTCTAAAAAAAAATCGACTTCTTTTAATGTAAAAGAAAGCAACACTTGGAGTGTCCAACCGCTGAAGAAAATGCTAAACAGTTGAAACTTTTGAATATCTAGCTGGAAGTAGAGGATTCTACGTGTTTTTCATTTGAAGATAAAATTAGTAAACTAACCTCTCCGTGATGAGCTTCTAATCCATCGGGAATAGAAAAGTATGCTTGGAATTGTCAATGCCGCAATAGAAGAATCACAAACTAGAGATGTAACTAGTATTGCATTCATTGATCAGAAAATGAAGACTCTTGTTCCTACAATTGATCAATGGATTGTGATTTTGATAGAAATGAGACTTTCTGATTTTCTTTAGGACTATATTGTATAAACTTTGATTTGAATCATTTTTTTACGATGAACTTTTCTTCTTCGTGTCTTTGTTAAATTTTTTTTACTACAGAAAATGATAAAAAAGTTGAATGAATTTATTGGTTATGATTGAACTTAAATTTATAATTTATTCAAATTGTCTATGTATTCAAAAGGAATCAAGTCGAACTTCGTTCATTACAAGAACACATTTATTTTTTATTTATTTCGGTCGTTCAATGTTTATCCTCTTGTGGGGCCAAGAGTACATTATTTTATATCAATGAAAAATTTACAAAATAAAGAACTTTAAGCGTAAAAACACTTTAGGAATTTTCCATTAATAGGTCCGATTTGCAGTCCATTTTTATCAATGATCTTGTATGTTCCATTAGTGAATGTATGAGTAACAAAAAATAGACCATTTAATTTAAGTTGGAACTTGGCCCCTATTTTTCTCATGATTTGACTGGCCTGCGTACAGAAAGTACAAGATCTCCAACTTGAATGATCTTTGTCCACCTTTTTGTTGAAGGACTTTGCCATCCGAGCTTGATAGCATTCAAGTGCTTCAGCGCCTCTAATCTCTTCTCATTCAAACCTTCTAGTTATTCTAGTTGAAGATCGACATTTTCTTCTGTTGTCAAACCTTCTTAGATGGAAATTTGAAGTGACAAGATTTAACACTCCAAAGGAAGTACAACTTCCACTCCGTATGCTAAGGAGTAAGGGGTGGCTTATGTTGGAGTTCGATAAGCAGTTTGAACAAGACTTCATTGATTCTTTCATGCCAATTCTTTTTTATTCGGTAACAACCTTTTTTTTCTTATTTTATTTGTCCAAGTAGACAATAAGATCTTTTAGGACGAAACATTTCTCCACTAGGTGACTAATGATTCTATAAAATTACATATACTTAAGATGATCAGTCTTACCAGCTTCCTCTAGTTCCTTTGGTAATGGTAGCTCGATTATCTTTTGTTCAATGAGTTCATCTATAATCTTAGATACTTCAAAATATGAGAATGGGGACTCATTCTCTTAAATTTCTTTCAGAGTCACATGACCTTGCTTTGGGCTTGTCCTTTATTAGGTCTAACTCAAGCTTCGGTTTCAAATTTGAGCTTGACTTTTGGAAGGGTATCTTTGCAGGGATATTAGAGATTTCCATAGCTTTTGGACTTATCTTGACGTCTTTATTTATTTATTTCTTAAGATCTTTCTTGTTACATAGATCACTTGGTAGGTAACTTCCATACCTTACAATTCGGAATTCCAGGTCATGAGCACGTGTTGCTAACTCTTCAAATGAGTAAGGAATATTTGCTTGGAGATTATATATTAATCCCCAATGCATGCCATGTACACACGTCAATGGAAGATATTTTGATGAAGGTTCCTCTAGCATTCGATGTACTCTACAATAGGCTCGTTCTTGCTCTATTTCATTCGAGCAAATTCTGGAAAGCTAGCAGTTTACCTGGTGCTATATAAGCGTATTAGGAATTTTCGTTCGAGTTGATCCCAACTATCAACTGACCTAGCCGGTAAGTCTATATACCATTCAAATGTGGCACCTTTGAGGGAACGTACAAACTACTCCACCATAGTATCATTGTAAGTGCCTGCGTTGTTACACGTTTCAATAACATGAGCAACATGTTACTTCAGGTTGCCCTTCCCATCAAAACACTAGAATGTCGGAGGTTGGTAACCAAGTGGCATCTTCATTTTGTCAATTCGACGACTATAAGGCTTGGCATAAACAAATAACGATTGCAGTGAACCACTACACTAGACATAAATGGTGTTTGCTATCATACGTTGAAGTTGTTGGCGGATAGAGAGCCAACAAAGAGTTGAGTTATGTCTCAGAATACATTTTGAATGACTGTTCGATCATACATATCTCGCTTCTGTTGGCATTCTTAGGCTTCTAAAACTTTAGCTTTGGAAGAACCTTCATTTTCTTGATTGCCTTTAACTAATGGATTTTGCAATTCTAGCATGTGCATGAGTTTAGCAATCTGTGCATAATTTTAGTCTAATGAATTTGTTAACTTTTCAATGGCTACATCCATTTGTTAACTTCGGTCATTAGACGCCGATGTCACTTCCATGACCATCACTGGCTCGAGTGAGTCTTCACAGAGAAGTGACATGAGAAGATTCGACATGGATTTGTCTAGAGATGGAACTAGAATGAGAGTTTTTCGTCAAACTCTTGGTCTTTTTGTCAAACAAGAGTTCGGCTTCTTGCAAGCAATTTTCATTTGCCTTTCTTGGAGAACTTCCACAGGTAGTGGGACCAGTTGATTTTTCCCAATTTTTGTTTGGGCTCTGGTCCCAATTTTAGCAAGTGTCTCTTTATGATGAGTCATAGTTTTCTTTTCCTTTTATCCGTGAAAGTTCATAATTTTATTAACTTGTTTCATTTACTTGGAGACTATAACTATTTTTCCTTGTTCTTTAGCATTACTAATGAAACATGAAAACAATGACACTTCTGTTTGGTTGATGAGTTAATAATAGATTCATCAAGGACGTAATATAAACATGTAGAATAACAAATTGAGTGAACGAACTAGAATAATTATCTATTCAAAAGTTTAAAAATAATATCTCAGGTTGGAAAATTAGTTTATAAGAAAATTGCCTTTCATTCTTTAGAGAGGAAAAGTCGGCCGTATTAAGTTCATCATGGTCAGACTCGAATAGAATAAAGAGTAGAAAGTTCAAAATACGATCGGCTGATGGCTATTGGACAGAGGACTCAAATGCTATTAAGGACTCAACCGTTCAACATTTTGAGATGTCGCGAAAGCTTACTTCAAGGGTCGACAAAATGATATTTTCCGGGCTCAGTTTCATGTTACCTTTATCTGCTAAAGAATCAATCCAAACGGCTCCAACCCACAACCAATATATTCACCTCGATTGTTCCTCAGTTTTACCCACAAAGAACAAGATAATGATGATGATTTATAAGCCACAAAGGCACAAGAAAAACAATGGAAGAAACACGAGATGGATGCCAAAATACAAAGAAAGACACCAGTTTTTTCTCTCTAAGCAAGCTGCTAGTTTTTCTCCTTCTAACACACAAATCACAAAAAAAAAGACTAGGGCAAAGACATCGTATATATAGGCTAGGTTAGGCTTTAGTTGGACTAATAAAATAGGGTAAATGGGCCAATATTCAAAATCATCCAAGAAGTAATATATATAGGACATAAGCAACATTAATTATTTAAGTTACTTCCAACGGCCCACATTGTTTTTGGGTTGAGCCTTTGGACTTTGTTGTTGGTAACAATTTAATCCAATGTTTACATTATAACAAAACCCAATGAATCTCCACCTTGATACCCAATCAACCTACAAGAAATCAAAACATAAAGTTAACGCTTGCATAATTAAGGCAACTAATTAAATTGGAATAATAGACCTTACCTCATATTTTGGATCCGAAACACATACCATACCTGCTCCTTGTACTCACCAGGACAAAGGCCAAATTACACCCAAGTAGAAGTATATAATAACGGTAAACACTCAAGAGCAAATAATCATGCGATGAAGATATAACATTTGATAATCCACAGATCTTTCCAAAAATACATTCACACAGAACAACAGATTAACACTAAATTAATCAAGCACAAGGCCAACACTTATGCAAAAAATACATAAATGACCCCACGAAAAGATCTCACGACACTTATCTTATCCCATTCCATGTTGCTCACACCTCAAGAACACATATCTCCTCTCATCGCCCACCATGCTCACTAGACTGATCACTTAACTCATGTCTAACTGGTAAATTGATATAGATCCTAAGTCCTTGGGATAATCATCTATCACCACTATCACTTCTCCCAACCTAAATGGATAATGAGTCTCCACCTAACAGAAGTGATAGAAGTGTCTCTCTCAAACTCCACATGATCAGGCTCTCTTCACAGATAAAGGTTCCATCATTTAGTCACATCTACACTCATGATCCAAATGTCACATTTTACATCTCCGATACAAACCACTAATGTACCACTAGACATCTATACTCCACTTTAACAATAAACATCCTCACTACTAATACATCACAAACCCACTATGGCTCATAAAGATTAAGGAGAAAATGGCGGCCTTTGTTTCTTCTCACTACCATACTTTCTCATACCACTCACAGAGCAAAATGAGTACACCATATATTTCTACCCATTATGCATGCAAACACATTACACAAGTAATCAGATTGCTCTCAAATTCTTGCAAATGCACATATCAAACATATTAAAATGTAACATATAACCATGCAGTAAAATTAAGCAATCACATACATGCAAAAAGAATTACACGATAATGCACATGTAGTAACTAGGTTTAATCTCAATAAATCTTACTAGAGTCATCACTCAACCCTATAGCCATATTCGTCTCACCGATCTCCTTATCTTTCATTTTATTATTCTTCTTACAACATCCTATTTCACTATGTCCAAATTTACTATAATTAAAACACATTTTACTTTTCGCACTTGCCTTAGACCTACATTTACCATCAAAAGTTTTATGAAAAACCTTTTTGATTTGCCAAATTAAAAAATCACATTTTTCATTAAAAAAGCACAACTCAAAACGTATTAATATTAATACCAAAAATGCACAAAACACAAAATAAAACCGACGACGACCACAAGCAAAGTACATACACAATTCACACAAAATGATCGAGCAAAAAACTTTTCTAAAGTCATGTGAAATTCTAACAATGAAAAAAAATAATTGGCGACAAATTCACAAAGAATTCAAGGCAAATAATTAACAAAAAACTCCTAAATCTATCAACAGGCAATAGTTACTCTTTCACGATAACACAAAATGATACCAAGCAAACCACTTCTGAAGGTTTGTAAATATCGAGAGATACGGATTTATCACTTTAAGATCACCACTATTCTCCCTAAAGTCTCCAAAAATTGTAAGAATCAATTAACCGCGATCGAATCCCAAACACGCGAAGAACACAATCATTCAAACTTCGCTGTATAACTGAAACAAAAAACTAACAACACCACAATGTCAGAAAAAATATCGGCAATAAACTGATTGAAGAGAACTCCGTCAGAAGATGCAGAACGCGCTCTCACGCGCCTGTCGGAGTTCTACGCATGGTGTCACGCTCTTCCGCCACGCTCCGACCACCTAGGAGTACCTTCACGTCACTCCGATGGTCTCCGTTTCGCTAAACTTCATCTGGAACGGTTGGAAATTACGAAAACATTCTCGAATTTTAGGCAATTTTCTGGACAGTTTTACAATTCATTTTCTGCTTCGTTTTAGCTGGTTTTCAAGTTATTTTTCGGTTAGCTTTTTTTAGCCAAATCCACCACCTTGAAGCTCTAATACCAATTGTCCGGAAGCTTGCTCCAAGGGTCGTCAAAACAGTATTTTTCGGGCTCAATTTCATGTTACCTTTCTCTACCAAACATCCAATCCGAGCGGCACCAACCCACAACCAATATATTTACCTCGATTTCTCCTCAATCTCACTCACAAAGGATAAGATAATGGTAATAATTTGTAAGTTACAAAGGCATGAGAAAAACAATGAAAGAAACACGAGATGGAGGCCAAAATGCAAAGAAAGCTTAGACTTAAGTTGGACCAATAAAAAGGGATAAATGGGCCAAGATTCAAAACCGTGTTCACACGGGCCTCGGTTTCAAAGTTCATTAGCTCTTTTGTTATTTCCTACAATTTTAGATTACTTGTTCAGTTTTTTTATGTAATTAATAAAATTATTTAATCTTTAATATTTTGGCAAAAAAACTTAAAAGAGATTCATAATAGACAAGTTCATTTTGGTTTTATTGAGAACTAATATTTGTTTGATTTTCAAAAATGGCAATCAAACCAATCAATGTAGATGTGGCTTCTGAAAACCTGACTGTGGGATCTGCTATAGCTCAAGAGCCCAGTTTTACTGTGGCTAAATTGCCAAGCTATGCTATAAGCCAGATTGTGGCTCAACAAACTGGTATTCCCGTTACTGTTCGATTAATCATGGAGAAAAACTTGAGAAATTCAATGGCTTGAATTTCAAAAGATGGCAACAAAAAAAATTGTTTTACTTGACCACCTTGAATCGTATGAGGTTATTGACTGAAACTGCTTCGAAAATCAAAGGGGTGAGAAAGATGTTCAAGCGTCAGTGCACTTGATGCGTGGAAACATTAAAATTTTTTATGCCGAAACTACATCACGAACAACTTAATCACAAGCGAAAGATTGCCTCCCACGTGGAAAGATGTTCAAACTGCCAACGCACTTAATGATTTTGAGTGAAACTTTTCAAGTGGCTGTAATTAATGAAAAAGTGTCCCCACATGGAAAGATTTCAAGAATTATCTTAAACACGAGCGAAAGGAAATGAATGTTGAAGAACTGACTGTTAGACTTCAAATTGAAGAAGACAATAGAAGTTCAAAAAAGGGGGGGTTCAATCCCATTGTGGTTAAAGCCAATGTTGTTGAGCATGGTTAAACTTCTCAGACTTTCAAGAACAAGTCTGGGATATGTGGTGGCAAAGGTGCTAAGCTAGGACCGAAATGGGGCATTTATAAGAAGAAATTTCAAGGAAAATGGTTCAATTATGACAAAGTAAGCCACAAGTCTTCGAAGTGCAGATTGTCAAAGAAGAATAATAAAAACAAGCAAAAATGGTTGGCTACATGGTGCATAATGTGTCAGAGATAAATCTCGCCGCCGTCATTCCTGAAGTGAACATGGTGGGTTTTAACCCGAAAGAGTGGTGGATTGACATCAGTGCTACAAGGCATGTGTGCTCTAATAAAGAATTGTTTGCTACGTTTGAAGCCATTGAGAATGAGAAGAAGTTGTTCATGGAAAATTCAGCAAATTCTGAGATCAAGGGTCAAGGAAAGGTGGTTTTGAAGATAACTTCGGAGAAATAGCTGACTCTTAACAATGCACTCTATGTGCCGGAAATCCGTAAGAACCTTGTGTCCGGGTCGCTTTTGAATAAGCATGGTTTCCATATTATATTTGAGTCGACTTGAAAAATGTTATGTTTCTGATGGTATGTTTAAACTGAATGTAATAGTTGTGAAGTTGAAAATTAATAAAGCATATTCTTCTACTTACTTGATCGAGTCTTCCAATTTGTGAAATGGTAGACTAGGACGTGTTAATTATGATACATTGCGTAGATTTATTAACTTGATTTGTATACCCGCATTCCATATTAATTCTAAACACAAGTGCGAAACTTGTGTTTAGACAAAATTGACAAGGTCTTCATTTATATCAATTAAACGAAAAACATAACCACTTGATTTAATTCACAGCGTTGTATGTGACTTAAAATTTGTACAAATAAGAGGTGGTAATAAGTACTTTATTACTTTTGTCGATGATTGCACAAAATACTGTTATGTGTATTTGCTTAAAAGTAAGGACGAAACTAT